>WSZQ02077509.1:13330-51517 GCA_019419845.2 Weissflogia rhopalogaster
ACCCATTGGAATCCGACATTAGTACAACGAATCCAGTACATACCATTCAATTTTGATCCAATCAACATCCTGCCGTTGTGCCAACAAACCGAACTATTGTTCTCCATGTTCATCGAAGAAAAACAAATCGAGGGAAGTTTTCCCAATGGTTCAAGCCATCACACCACAGCAAACCGTCTCCTTTTAGACAACATCCAGAAACACCTGCACTGGATCAACGACCATGAACTTACACTTACTCAAATAGAAAGTGAAAGATTCCGTCGGCAAATATGTCACCGACATCGTAATAAAGACCCGCATGTATGTCCTCTGAAGGAACTCCCTGAAGAACTGACCTTACCTGGAGATGGTCTCCAGGACTATTCCTATATGAAGAAATCAAAATGGCGGTGTTTTGTTAAAGGAGTCTCCATGACCCATGTCATTCTAACGTTTGTTCCGGCGACTTTGGAAGATCTGAAGGAGATGCTTACTGACGAAGCATCCGGTTATCATACAGCACCAACAGGAACTATTTCGGAGATGCCCGAAAGGGTTAATTCCCAAAATAGCAACCTCAGTGAAGTGCCAATTAACGTTAAGCATGTTATCACACTTCCTGTGTATGTCTACGACTGCCCTGTGGGGATTTTGGTGGATTCCTATATCAACACTGCCGAGTTGAAGATTAAAGATGTTTATGAAGATCATAGGTACAAGCACGGACATTATTTCCTTCCTGATTCGGTACGGTTGAAATCTGAAGAGTCTTCGGCTTCTCCAGAACCGAAGAGTGACGAGTCCGAAGTGACTGAACCTAGGAATAATGCTAAACAACATTGTAAGGCTATTGTTTTGACGCATTCGAAGTGCTTTGCGATGAGTTTGTTCTCTGCATTGCATTATAATGCCTTTATTGATGCGATGGATGTTCATGCGGCGATGGATCAATGCGAGGAGAACCCGTTCGAGATTGATATCACTGATTATGTGGAGACAGTCTGTGGGCACCTCAAAAGTTTGAAAACTAGGGATAATATTGCTCTGCAGTCTTTACATCAGGCTATGCCTTGTAATGAACTACGCCCTATACATAGACTTATTAAAGATAAATTTCTGAAGATTACTAATGATGCCTTTCATGCGATTCCAGCTGATAGAGAGTTCTATTACTGTCGAAATTTATATGATAATCATAGTAGGAAGAATGAAGATAGTGATGATGAAATGCCTTTACGAGCGGAATTTACAGTTGATTCTGAGGATGAGGACGAAATTGGGGAGGAAATTGATTTGGATGAAAAACTTGATGATCCCGGTGAGCAGATTAAAGATCTAAGCCCACTTTTTCTGCATTTTGTTTGTACTGTTAGGTACAATAATCAAGTCCACAATATTTCGATTCGGTATCTTCCGACATGTTTAGGAGAGTTATTGGAGAATATAGAATTGACTCCCGCTATTCCAGAATTGAGTGGTCATATCGATTTTACCAAAATGCAGATTTCTTTGGATATTCTCTGTTTGACACTACCGAACGATGTACAAAATGTAATCAGTGACTATTCGTCTAAAGGTTTTCGGACTACAAGCTTCTGTTCCGATGGTTTTCTTCCGTCCTGTAGTTCTGCCTCTGAAGCTAGCTTTGCCTCCTCTGACTTCAAAGAACCGGAACCTTTATTTTACATCCCAGAGGTTCAGAAACTAGCAGTTCATCAGCTAAAAGAAGAAATCAAGTGGTTCCTTCAGGATGAAATTGCTACAGCTTTATTAGACATCGAACCTGTCAGCAAGGACACTCTAAATTTTGTTATCAAACATGTCACAGATAGTGCATCTAAGGATTCCTGTATTATGGAAGTCATAGACTTGAATTTTGTCTATGAGACTAACCAAAGTTATGAGAAATTTGTTGGGGAATTTTCTCAGATTTCTATACCTTCATACAAGCTATCCAAGGAGGAAGATCTGTACTTTCTGATCAAGACTGTTGAAGAAGAAGATGAACATACGAATGAACTGTGGGAGAAGTATAAATCTTCTCTGATGCCAAGTTTGAGTGGCATGGATGTTGAAGTTGACGGATTGGAAGGTTTGGAGGGTTTGGACCTAATGGATCGTTCCGAAATCTCAAGTATGAATAGCATCCACTTGGCTGGGTATGAAGAGGACGTTAGCGATGTTGAAGAGGATTATAATTGGTTGATAGATCTTCAGAATAAAAGGCCCAACCTCCCTAACTTTTGGCTCATAACGAGTGTTGAACAGGACGTGGTGAGGGTCTACTTTCATTGTAGATTCCTAGAGTTAAACACGACCCATGTGGGAATTTACTATAGTGTCCAAAGAGCAGTGCTATTTGAGATTAGAAACCTCTGCAAGAGGGTGAATCAGGGACTATTGTTACAATCCCTTCATGACACACGTTCCTGTAATCATCTATTGGAACCTGATGAGGTTGTAAATGATTGGAATGAGAACAACAATCGGGTAGTTCTGCAAAGGTTGAAGAGCATGGAGGAGATGAACGATGAGACGGAAGTGGTACCACCTAACACGCAAACATTGCTTCCCTTCAAGGTCGGGTATTTTTCCTGTCCTGTGGTGTGGGAGTTACCGTTCGTGTTACATCCACGTCTCAAAACTGGCACTGGAAAGAGTTCAGGTCTTTCCATTGGTATTTCAGCTTTAAAAAACGTCCTTGAAAAGTTCAGCGTAACGAATCGCACCAATATGTTTGTTTATAAGGACAGCAACGCTAATGTCTTCTACCTGCGACTCCATGAGAATGTCCAGAGTATATTTATCAAAGGTTTGCCGCCGAAATCGAATGAATTTGAACAGACTGTGAGTAGGAGTCCTTCGATTGCTTCACTACCGATTGGTCAACAACGGAATGTTCTTACCAGATCCGATTTTAGTATATCTTCTACAACTAGTGTAAGTATAAATTTTGGCGGGAAATGTCGAAATAATTTTGGCGGCAATTTTTGGCAATCAATTATTGAAACTTTTAGTCTGAAATCCGTCCACGTGTGAGGTCTTTTGGAGAGAAGGATACCAAAGATGGCTACAGTGAAGAAGCTGTCTCTTTGAAAGTTTATGGGATTACCCAGGTTGGTGAAGACATCCGCCGGGATTTGATGCAAGTCCTTCAGAATCGCTTGGATGACGCAGTTTTGGAGTTACTCTCTGTTATGTTAGCCCGTAATGCTATGTGTCCTCTTACTCCTGAAGACGTTCATTTCCTTCAGAAACCTTTTAAACAACCTGAAGACATCATTCGGGTAGGTTTTAATTCCTTCTTATGTATAGATATCTAAGGATAACCTAAGATACTCAAGATAATTAATGAAATACTCTTTTTTGATTTCCCAGTTGTCAATTCAGGAATATTCTCTTAAATTCCTCGATTCATTCATTCTATATCTGAAACAAAACCTCCTTCAGTTTTTGAACATACCAAAGTATACAGATCCGAACAACTTTCGGTTTAAAGACTACACAGAGAATGAAAACAACAAGATTTTGGATGATAATATCTTCATTTACAATCAAAGTCAGAATCCAGCTTCTGGAAGTCGCGGAATTGCTTGTATTGCCTTGGCAATTATAGAGGAATCAAGTAATGGTAACCTTGATAAAATTAGCATCAATTTGCCTAAATTATTGGAAACCAAAGATTATATCAATATAGTCGCTTCGAAATGTGTCGAAATTGGTGAAAAGCCACCTTCGGTTTATTTGGAGTTTCGAATTTGGAAGCAAGGGAGAGTGAATTTTGATATTCTCAGAGATCGGTTATGTGCTGCTACAAGCCATGCCACCTGGGATATTATTACCGAAGACTCCTTCCGAAAACACGGCCTGTGTGCTCCTATAAGCCCAGATTTGAAGGTGGGACGTTTTCTGATAGATCCAAATAGAGAAAGGAACACTTTGTCTCCCAAAGAACACCGAATAGATCTATGTTTCGATAGTGCTTTGGAAGGGGCTGATATCAACGAGATAATGAGGCGTAATGAAGGTAAGTTCGAGATACTGGCTGGAAGGAGACGCGTGAAACGCTCTATACCACCCAATTCGACAACACAAAGGGCTATACTTTTCGATAATAACTTGGTGCATGTACCAACACGAGTTCGAAGTGTAGAGGTTGATACTTTTGAGGCAGGGGATGACGGCCATCTTGTGCCTGTGTTCGATGAAATGATCAAACTCTGGTTTGAGTTCGCCATGGAGATTAAGGCACCAGCTATGAGGAGCATCATTTTGAAACTGCAGAACTCCCATCCGTTGTACGGAACCATCTCAGAATTACAGAATATAATCGGGAGTTATAGTAATGATTCCGTTAAATGTTTTATACATGACATCTCAAGGAATGTTTACGTTCCTTACAAACCCGCTTGTGCCATTCAGAGAGCTATTATTATCGGAAGGAATTTGGAACATTGGAAGATGCATCTACTTTCGAAGGATGGGAGTGAATACCCAGAGTTGCAAGTTTCTTCTTTGAAGCACTCTCAGAAGTTTTTACCAGGACATGTGAATGGGTCCTTTATAACTAGACAGAAGTTGCTTTGGGGTGTAATAGAAAGTGACTCAGTAAGTTTTACTAACTTTAATCAAAATAGAACATTTTAAATTTTTGTTTATCACAGATTGTCTTGTATACCTACAATTGGTCCAAGGATATGGTAATGAAAATGCGTACCCAATGTGGGAACCTCGAAAATTGGTTAAACATTCGTGCCACAGTACTTAGTGCATCCTGTGCTCAAAAATTGGGCCTTTTTCATAATCAAGCTATGGATCGGGCTGGGTTTATCCTTAATAATCCTTATATTCAATGTATTGGGGATGTGGAAGCCATTTTGAAGTTTCCAAAAGATCGGAATAAACGAACTCCGAATGATACGATTCCTCTGGAAATCTTCCGGGATCAATATCGTCCAGTGAAAGATGATCATTTCGATCCCATAGTTGCTGCAACTGTGGAAATGTTTGAAATCCGGAAGCAGGATAAGAAGCATCGCGATGAGTTGAAGAAGATGTATTCGATGTACCAATCCAGGTCGAACACCAGCACACCTGCTCAAATTCAATTGCTTTTACAGAATTCCAGAGTTGTTCACTACTGTCACACTCCACTCCTCTATCTACCGAGGTTGCGTCTGTTAGCAGCAGCTACCCGTGATCATTCCATAATGAATCCTGCGAATTATACACTGCCTGGTGCCCAGGGAGAGAAATGGCATGATGTCCTCTTTGCTGCTTTTATTTCCGAGTACAAAATGTACCTTCAGACTTTGGGGTTCATGGCTTTAGAAGTCGATGCACCTCTGAAGAAACACGCAAGTACGAGGAAACACCCTGAAGTAAGGAAGGATGTCTACTATATGCAGAAAGCAATTATGGGTGGGATTCTACTGTTTACCATGGAATTGTGTGAGCCGTTTTTCATCACGAAATTGAATTCTGTTGAGTGTAATCGCATTGCTACATCGAATTCAAGGACAGCTATCAATCAGGTATGTTTTTCCTGATGTTAATGTTTATAAGTCTCTAGTTTCTTTGCTTTTTCAGTTTACGCAATCATTTCTGGACGAATCCGACAAAATTAAAGTCTACACACATCTTCATTCCTTTACTTATGACTTTCACCTTCGTTCTGTGTACAACTATATAGCCAGAACGAATGGGTATAAAGTTTGTGAAGGGTACCATTTGACACATTTCCTTGATGATTTTATGAAGTACTATAACAAGGCGCCAAACTATGCTAGGAATCTCGTTCATGCTGATACGATCGTGGTACCGAATCTTAGGACTGAAGGCAAACAGCTTTATAACTATTTACTATCGAATGTGAAACAGTACAAATTCAACGTTGTGAATATGGCTGACGAATTGACCAGTGCCACAGAGTATGTCTTAGTTCAAGTTTCGAACATATCAGGTGTGTCTTACAAAGACTCTCAGGATAGGCAACATACAGATGATTTTGATATCACACTGATTATATCGAGGATATCTACAGGGGATCCAAATGAGTATAACTTACATTTGAAATATTATCTTATCTTGACAACGAGAAGGGAGATATACCCGAAAATTGATGTGGAACGAAAGTTGGGCAAATTCAGGACGGTGTCATGTAGTCGCAATTTTGAAGATCGTTCTAGAGATGACGATTCCAACTCGGAGCTGGGAAGCCTTGCCTCATTAGAAATCAAATCAGATTCCGAAAAATCCCAAATTTTACCAAACTATCAATCAACGGATGAAGAATGCGTGGAAGACAAACGGTCCCGGTTGAAACGAAAACCGTCTTATGTTCAAATCAAACAGGAATCTGTGAATTACCTTGGGTATTATTCATCACACGAGCAATTGATGCAACAGTTGATTCTGAATTGTGCTGAGAATACTCAGAAAACTATTCGGGATATGGTAAAACAAGGTAGGTGGTTTTGAAGTGGAAAATGAAGGTTACAGGATAATCGTTGGGGGGTTGTAGGTATGGTCCACTGTCGTACTCATCTTCTCTGGAACAAACTTCTCATGCAACAAGATGGGGGACAGTTAACTTATTCAGAATTTGTCGAATTGAAAAGCCTTGCACGTTTAGAGAATCTCTGCGATATTCACCCAAATCTGGGGACATTGGTACGTCAGCCATTTGCATGGTACCAAGGACTGGCCAAAATGTTACTGAGTAAATACCAAGATCAACATCGCACTTATATCTCGGATGATGGGAATGTTCAGCATTATGTCATTTTACATCCGCGATATGTAGGAGCTTTTATGATGCTCTCGATTGACTTGCATATGAGTAGAGGGGTAGGTACAGGATCCTAAACCTGGTATTCATAGTTATTCACCGACAACTCCGAAAGTTCGGCAGTTCCTAAGGTTTTCAGAATTTTATGTAAGTTGATCCGATTTAACTCTAGGCTTCTCTAAAAATGATGAGCCTGGAATGTGTCTGGGGAATGACTGTGAATATCTGGGTATCAGAAGTTATCAGAATTATGTTTAACACGTTTCGTTATTTTAGGATTTATACGCTGTCTATCGCACTGCAAGCAAATACGACGACTCAGATGTCTGTGTCACCGATCGAAAGACACTCATCGATGGTTTTATAAATTGCATTTGTTTTTATCTTTGGAGTGGTATGATTTGATTGTCAATCGAACTGTTTAGTTTTTCTTTTTAGTGTCTTCCTGACCAATTGATTGTTATTACTTTCAAGTTTATTGCATGTTATGAATATGATTTATATTTCTACCTAGTACCAATGTGGAAAAGTAAGTGCCTTATGAAAAGTTTCTTATTGAAAATGTGGATTATGACGCAAGAAACTTGTGATTTTATATATTAATAAAATTTAACATTTTTAATCATGTTTTTAAATATAATGTATTATTCATGTTTTTGATAATTCATCAATATAAATACAATAGCTTCATTTACAAAGTCAGAATCCAACTGGTGGGAGTGGTGGAATTGTTTACATTGCCTTGGTACTTTAGGGAAATCGAAATTGGAGAAATTACCTTCGGTTTAGTTCTAAGTTCTGATTTAGAAGCAAGAAAGGGTGAATTTTGATTCATAGACATCGATTATGTGCTGCTCCTCGCCATGCCTCCTAGAGCCTCCATTCTAACCGATTACTTCGGGTCACACGACCTATGTGGTCTTAAAACACCAATTTGACGTTTAGTGGGACATTTTTTGATAGATCTAAAAATATCTAATTCATTTTACGACAGTAAGTTCAAAGTTCTAACTAAACGAAGACATAAAAAACGTTATATACCTCCAAATACCAACAGACACCAACCACCAAAGGGAATGTTTCTTATTTTTGCCAAAAAAAGTGGAATATCACGCAAGGAATGTGATTTTAAATTTTAATAAAATTTAACATGTTTCGCGTTTCTCATAATCTATGTTTCTGCAGATCGGTTGTCTGTGGAACCCTGGTCACTGGAGACGAACAACTCCTTAATTTGCGGTCTTTTATTATATAGTGATTTTGAACCTGGAATGTTCTCCTGTGGGAGTGATTCCAAGGTAAGTCACCTTAGATAGGTTTAATTGATAAACTTCATTGGCATTCAACAACTTTCACTTCTCTGTCATTGTGCATATAATTGATGTCAGTGCATCCCCTCTTCCTCTCAGCCATTTCCCCATTGACCGTGCTATGGACCGTTTTGCCCTCATCTCATCATATCATCTCATATACATAAATATTAATAAAAATAACATTCCTAAACATGATTTTTGTATAATTTATTATTCGTATTTCGGATAATCCATAGAAGTAAATACAAAATATATATTTTCCATATTCATGTTTTAAAATTTTTTATGACCTTCAATTGCTTAGCAAAAATGGTAATTCCATTGTTTGATATAATTAGACAGAAATCTAACTGTTGATTGAGCAATGCCTAATTTTTCTTATCGTACATAAAATGCGAGAATAAATCGACAGCTTCACGTTCATTACAACTCCATAACACCTCACTTATCCTGGAAACGATAGCATCGTCAGGTTTCTTCTGAGTCCACTGGAGAAGACACTGGTAAATCACTTCACGCACGCCCATTGCGTGATTATCTGCGTAGATTTGTTCGATACGACCATCGGAGAAGCCCAATTTTCGAGCCATGTGCTTCCAACCCGACGCTGAGATGTTTCCCGAGAGGAAGATCAAATGGTCCCTGGTAACTTCATCACAGGAGGCGAACAACTCCTTGATTTTCGGTGTTTCATTATAGATAATCGGTGTTTCTTTAGGCTGGGGGTTACCAACGTTCACCGTGTACGTATTCGATGATCCAATGTGAATGTCCTTTGATTGATTGATGTAGATTACGTTTTCGCATTCTATTTTGGAGGGAAAATTTGATCAAAACGTGTAATTGTCTTCCTGGAATTCATGTTTTTGTTTCCAGTATATCAAAAGTTGAGTTGGGGCCTTACTTGTTTTTCCTGTAGGTCCATACCGTCTGGTACCTTGTTTGTACCTTCCTGAAGTAGGTACCTTGTTCTGTGTGGGTGGCGGTGATGGCGTCTGGGTTCTTGTAGATGGTTTTTCCGGTGTGTCATCGTTGTTTTCGTGTGTAGTCGCGGATGCTTTGTTCGGGCCGTCCCGCGGTGGGCTAGGCCAGGCATCCGTGACAAGTTCGCTGCGAGTCTCCATTTTTTAAGATTTTAGGAACGGTAAGTATGCGGAATTGTGTTTGGGACTTTGGGCAATCACGGCGCGTTGTTGTTGGCGTAATCAGCTGGGGAACCCGCGCGCTATCGCGATCGCGACGCCCGAATGAATACAAATGATGAGGGTCATGAGCATTTCGAGCAGGAGCTGCGCGCGATTTGAGCGAATCATCGGCGGTGGTAGCAATTGCGTCGTATGACCTCCACGCTCGACAAATGTGTAGAAACACACTCCGCCTGTCTCACTCCACGTAGACCTACAATTTGTTGCTAAATGTTTACGCGCCTTAATTATTACACTTCGTAGTATGTGTTTAAGTATGAACATTCAATGCATATTTTAAGATGATAAATGACTGGTTTGTAAGATTATCACCGTTTGGGATATCCTTATTAATAAAGTTACCCTAAACAGAATATAGTGATTATATGATGTTTTGTGTTTTTAATAGTAAATTCTCATGGTCTCATAATTCTCATCTTCACGAGTACATACACATAATTAATGCCGGCATTGAGTTCTCTTGAACCCACAAAGATATTTCCTCAACGTGTAAATAAAAAGGAAGCTTGTTCCTTCAAATGTTATAATTTGTAGCTCAGTAAAACTTTAAATAAGGGCGCTATAAATTGTATTTTCCTGCAAAATTTTCTTGAAGTAACAATAGAGTAGAAGAGTTGTTTATTTGAATGATATAATCAGCAACCCTTTTTTTCATTTCTTTTTTAAGCCGTTGCCGGCGTATTTCTAACCGGAACAAGTGGTCTTATTGAATTGATAGGGCAGTGTAGTGATCTGCACGGTGGTGTGCGCCCATCAGTTGTAGTAAAAATCCCCCCGGGATTGCCAGTTTGGTTGATCAAACATGCTTTCGTTAATTTGTTTTTGTCGAAGAACTTCGTAGATATATTTATCTACCGCTTTCCAGCAATGCTCGTGGTCAGTGATCAGTGTAACGACATTATCGACAGCTAGTTTCTGGTCCATCAATTTTTGCAAGACCTTTCGTGCGTTGTTTCAGTGATGACATTGGAATACAGTATGCCCCGATGTGTCTTCTTCTCCGCAGTAACCGTATTCAGGAGTGGCGCGTTTTCCAATTTTATAGAGATACTCCCCAAAGCGCCCATGTCCCGTTAAAAACTGCGACATCCATCTTGTAATTTCCTCATGTTTCCGTCCCAGCCTTGGCTTCATATCGGGGATTAGGCGTCGGGTATACTTTCCCCAGGTCGCTTTGGTCCATTCCTCCTGCCATTTTCCATGAATTTCGTCTAGAGTAGTACTCGCATCTGCCCTGTGCCCTTGCTCTTTTTGTATCCATGCTTAAGCTGCTACATGGAGGTGGATGTGGATTGGAGGAATGCCGATTACCAAGAGTGCAACGGTGGAAGTTGTACGATAGGCACCAGTTACGCCAATTGCAAGCCTCTTTTGCACAGAGAGTAGCGTGGTTCTGGTTTGGCGCCGTTTCATTGCGACGTGCCACAGGGGGGCAGCATACATTATGATGGACTACACTGCTCCTGCAATTAGACGTCCCCTGCTAAGGCCCTTGTTTCGCTCTGAAAAGTCTGCATATTTTCTGTTCTGCTTGGCTTGCCTTTTGTACCACTTCCTCTGCATGTTTGGTGAAGGTTAACTCTGAATCTATAGTAATTCCTAGACATTTTATGTAGCGGACGGGGGTCACTTCTGTGCAGGATAGCCTAACGGGAGTGTGCCATAGCTCTTCAAAATTGAGGAATTTCCAAGTTTTCAAAAACGGGCGCAAAAGCTCTTCGAAGTTGAGGAATTTTCAAAAACCCTCCTTGGAATATTGCATTTCAGGCTAAATTAATAAAAAGAACAATTCATTGTGGAAAAAAGTGTAGGAAATTTTGTTCCTTCCAATAATATAATAAAATATATAAATAATAATATAATAAAATAATATAATCAGCAACCATGTCAAACTTCAAATAAAGGCGCTATAAGTCTTCAAAGTTCAAAAATTATCAAAAACACTTCGGAAAATTGCATTTTGCAGCCAAACGTATAGATAAAACTAGTTCCTTAAATTGCAAATTAGTAAAAATTTCTGAATTACTTTTTGGAAAATTGCGTTGAACATTGCTTCAAAGTTGAAGATTTCTTAAAAAAAAAAAACAAATTCTTAAAAAAACACTATGGGGACATTTTGGGACAATATCAAAAATAAAAACTCATTTATTTAATGTTAATCTATGCTTTATTCTAAACAAACTGTTTGATTGCGATATATAATACAAATTTAGACAGCATTTATAGAGAAAATGCTAAAAATATATAAACATTTAGAACTTTTCAAAATACGCTTAAGAAAATGGAAATAAATTTAGCTGGAAAATCATCCGACTAAACTTGATTTAATAAGTTTCTTTTCTAGACGTAATAATGGAAGAGTTGCTATACCGATTCCCCAGTCTGTGGGTGGTTCGATAAGGATACAATTGCATCTCAAACTTATCAAAATTCCTGAGTTAACAAAATCCTTACTTTACTAGAAACTACTTTACTAACAAATTAACAAGCAATAAAAGTCATGTCGTCACGAATCCAGAAACTAATAAAATCAAACAATTAACTCTTAAAAAATAAAGTAAATGAAATTTGTAAATGTATATATGGGCAAAAGGTATCTATAAAAATAACTCTTAGATCAAGGCCCACATACATTGATCGAGTACACTTACAATAAAAAATCATCTAACGAAATAAAAGAACATTTGCAATAAATCCCAATTTGGGTAAGTAAACAACAAGAACAATCTATAAAATACAAGTTATTTTTTACATCTAATACGTTTCCAACGCTCGGCGCTCATATAATAAAAAGTATGATTTTCCACAATCATCGCGTTGTCGTTTACATGCGCCATCCGCCCGTGATTGTGTGAATTGACGAACACAATTCGACGATTACCAATTATGTACACCTTCGCTGGACAGTTCAGCTTTGAATGGCTAGAACAAAACCATAATTTTACAGAAGATGTCCCTCGAATGTATCGATAGTCGTCGTGGATTAACTGCATATACATATTCAGTCTTCTTCGCATATAACCCAAACTAACCTGAACTAATGAAAAAATCAAATATTCATTCTATGTATGAAGCTTAAATTACTAATAATTACCAGGTTCTCCGTCTTTCAAAGACATCTTGTTTGGCAACTGTGGATCCTCGTTAGAGTTTTCAGTCTCACTGTTTTCGGATATTTCTATTTCAATGTCTAAAATGAAAAATAAAACTAAAATTAAAGGACCATACGCACCTAACAGTGAAGAACATGTATTTTCAGTGAAACTTTTTGGAACATTTGATATCGTTTTTTTAGTGGTAATAATATTCCTTAAATTAAAAATTGACGAAGTACTGGAGGAATACTGAACTCAGTCTCTGGTCCAGTCCTTGAAGAACTTAATGAATCTGGCTAGATCAATTCCTAATTATGTTTGACTACAGGAATTAGGCCGTTTTTATATGAAAAAGTAATTAGTCAGAAATTATTGTGGAAGAGTGGCTAGGCATGAGGATGTTCTTATGAGAATGCGGGATGAAAGGCTAGTTAATAGTGTATAGGTGTATGGAGTGCGAGAAATTTGTATGGAGGAAGAACAATCGACAATCGGGATAGTCGGTTTCACTTATAAACCAGAGTTTAGGGAGGTGAAAGAGCAGGATAGAAGACCTTACTACTTCAGGGAGCCAAGGGTGGGTGTTATAGAGAAAAGATTACTACTTAGAGCGAGGTGTGGGTCAGAGGAATATGGTCGTGAGCTTTGGCTGGATACACCCGGATAGAGAGGGGCGGGGGAGAATGAGAGATTGGTAAAAAAGGGGAAGAGACAAAGAGAGAGAGAGAGAGAGAGATGTTCTTACAAATAGTTTTATTTGGGATGATACTTTTTATAATTAAATAAAGTGGTGTTTCTTTTTTGTTTTGTTATAATTAAATTTTGTTATATAGTCTTTGTCCTAAACCATTTTAAAAACCACGATTTTTGACAAAATAGTGAGAGTTAGAACTTAACGTAGTTGTTCAATTACATTAATTTCATTACAGCGCATTTACAGCTTTATTGCGCATTGTTGCTCTGCAACATGTCCATTCTTCAGACATGTTCCAAACCTTAAATCCAAGTCAGAATTCCTAGCCTCAGACGTCACGTACGCTGTCGCCTGCTCGTGCTCAGTCAGCTACCCCGTATGATACACCCGTAACTACCACCAAAATTATTCGAAGTTATACTTCAAAATTTGAAGAAAAAATATTTCTTTATCTTTCTAGGTATATATGTCCCCTTAAACTTATATTAAAATGTTATAAATTATGAAATTGTACCTGAATCATCACTGTCAGATCCATCACATGTTATTTGACCATCCTTTGGGCCATTTTCAGTTGTGGAATTTCCATTGAGATAAGACGTTCCTGATTGAAAATGTTCATCATCAAAAGTAAGAATAAATCTTTCTGGTGGTTCTTCCTTGACGATATTCAAATCAACTTCAACTTCTTTACTTTTAGATTCATTTCCTTCATCCTCATCTTCATCATCAAATTCAAAAAAATCGACATCTACTGGCGAATTTCTTGTGGAATCTCTTGAAGTTTCTTCACAATTTTCTTCGGGCGACGGCGGGTCTGAAGTTTTTCTAATTTCAGGAAACGATTTAGGTTTTACTTTCGATTCTTGTAGTTTTTCAGGAACTTCTGGTGTTTCTTCAAATTCTTTCAACTTTTTTCGACCTACCCATGTTTCTATCGGAAGTTTTTCTAATTTTACAAACGGGTTCAACGATCTTGTTGGCATATCTTTTATGATCTTTCCTTCTTTCCTGATTATTGCTTCTTCTGATGTTTTCACTGATTCCTCTGATGTTTTGATTGATTCCTCCGCTGTTGTTATTTTTACAGAATCATCCAATATTTGCGACTGTTCCTCCATTGTTAAGGGCTCATCCGACCTCTTCACAGCTTCATCCTTCATTTCATTACTTACTTCTTCAATTATTTCATGCCTTCCTTGCTCCAACATTAAATCCGAAGATTCTTCTATATTCCCAAATACATTTGTTTGTATTGTGTCATTTCTAACACAATCAGTAGTTTCTTTGGCTGCTCCTTCACAGAACTCTGTAGAACAACTTTCTTCTCCTCCCTCACAAGCCTCCTCAGTGTCCATAAAACTCTCCTGATAATCATTTTCCTCTTCCTGAGACTCATTAATAAGCCCTTTAATCTGCAATTCTCTAGCAGTCTCCATGAAAACGTGCATATCCTCAACGGGAACTTGCACTTCACCAGTGTAGATAAACACGAGCAGAAGCTGAAGAATATTGTGCTTCACATTTCGCATGTATAGCATCGCAGGTTTGCCGCCGTTTTCCTCGAACAGTTTAATAAAATACGGACTGGAAAACGACAGAATCATTTGATGTGCCTTAAAGAATTGGCCATCCACTGCGAGGATTATATCCGACTGGTTCGAAGTAGCAAGCAAGTGATAGAAACTCTCCGAAATGTTGGTATTGAAATTATTGTATTTGAGTTGATATGAACTCATCTTGTTCGTCCAGTGAACCTTTCTAAAATTATTACAATGTTAGTAATGCCAAGAATCTTAATTACTTAATTTTTATGCGAAATAGAATATATGAAATATTTACAATTTGAAATAGTTGTTTATTATTTATCTAACCTCAAAACTATGTAAATATTCGAAAAAAAAAGGAGAAAATATGGTAATAAAACGACAAATTTGCCAGAAATTTGAGACTTACTTGTTCGAAGATTATTATGTATGAGGAGGTAGTGACAATCAGCACTTTAATGAATTTTAAGACTAGAATGCAAGAAAATAATTTTGTTTAGTTCGCGCGAGGATTATTTACTGTAGGCAACCAAAGGAAGTGCCAAAAATGCTATCATTCCTCTATGTAGGCAACCATCATCACCAGAACTAAAAAAGATAAAAGCTACAGAATATTATCAGATAAAGCTATAATTTGTCATTTGTCAACACGTACATCGTCGGGGGTTGCCGTTGTTCAAATTCAAAGGTCTTTTCGGCGAACTTATTGTAACGATACTAGCAGAAATGCCGCCAGTCGGTTGTTGGTCTTCTTACGACACGGTTGATGTTTAGTTCTAATAGACTATTGATGCATTGCTTTGTATAATTGTCTTCTAACAAATTTAAAAAGCTACACTTCTTGAAAATAATTTCATTTTTCTCAAAAATTCAATAGGCAACCAAATATGCAACTAATGTATGCAACAAACCATACTGATTTGTATTCATGACTAAACATTAGAGATAAATTTAAGGAAAAATTGTCATAATACAACTTTGATGTGAAGTGAAGATGAAAGTTAATAAAAAGAAATTAAATAAATAATGCTTTATAGTTATAGAATCTTCACACTTTAAATTTTACACATTTTGCCTAATACTATATTTCTTTAGTTCCATGACTTTTCCATATATTTTCTATAAATAATTGTCATAATGTTCGCCTATTTTATCGCTTTAGAACTGGTATGCTTCGTAAACTTTGGTGTCAACTGAATTGCGTGAATTCAGTTGATATGAAAATATCACGCAAAACTGATAACATTCACACAAAAATACCCCAAACTGATTAAAAAGTGATGAAAGCATAAATAATGCCGAGATTTATAAATCAATTAAATTCCCTACAGCCACCTGCTGGCCAGGTTTGCTGCTGGTAACTTTCCTCTCCTGTCTTTGAATACTCACTTCGGACGTCGACGACGCCGTCGATTGGCTGTAAAAAGTCGATTTACTCAACTTCTTACTGATCACAGATACATCATTATTGTCATTCCTGGTCTCAAGTACATTTGTACGAGCGTAAAAAGTACTCTGGACATTTTGGGAAACTTGGTTTGAAGCCGAATTGGAAATATTAAGGCCAGGCCATGGTGTGCCCTTCAAGCGCGCCAGTTTACACTGGAGAACTTCATGCTGAGATTTCCAGTAAGTGTAAGAAGCGATTTTCAACGCTGCGACCCATTTATTCAAATCCTCCTGGCAACGACATGCGAAAATATGTTTGCCGTCATTCGATGTTAGCGAAAAGGCGAACGCTGCAGGTCCTGGCGACTCGTAGGCGACCTGCATCTGCTCCAAGACGAAGACTCCCAAGGGGTCTTCCATTTCCGAGGGCCTGTAGTAAAAGAGGCAATTCTGCACAAGCTTGAAGACACGCTCTTTGTAGGCTTGCGGTTGATACCAATCAGACCAGTCTCCGCCCTGAGGCTTCATGTATTGGAGTGTGCCTTGTTGTGTTGGGGTCAGTTTGGCAAGTTGCTTGAGTTCTTTATCGTTGAAACGCATTTTATTCGGAAATTTTGGTGTGTTTACACCTTGGAATAATTCAGTGCAATGAGTTTAGAGGTTACTAAACAAAAACAGCTAATTTAAGTGATAGACTCTGCAACTTAAATTAGTTTGAAGTAATTTTGGTTGCCTATATTAGATTATATTATACAATTTAATTTGAAATGTTCTAATCATCGTCAAATTACTATTGTCTCTGTAAAAACCTTAACAGCCAATAGAAAATATATAGGCAAAAGTCAAACCAGTTTTTGAGCATGTTTGATAAAAATTCCTTGTCAAAGTTCCTTGTCTTCTCAATCCTATAAACCCTTTTTAGGAACGTTATTAGCGGACCAGTAGCAATACGTCAATGGGTCTAATACATTCAAAAAAAGGAACTTTACTAAAATTTTATCATTTTAAAGAACCTTCGTTGCTGTGATCCCGAATCACAGCCCGATGTGAAAATACTGTTAATAAACTGCATGCGCATACTTCATAGTTGTCCAGTCAGACAACGCGACAAGTAATTGCATTCCAATTGTAAGTCATACTTACCTGAAGTATATTTTCTCTCTATATTCTTACTAACATCTCATTTCCTGATATTACCATTTTTATTTCATCTCATGTTCGAAACAAATCCTTACTCTTTCAAACGTCATTTTAATGTGCAAATTCGTGAGATTATCATACAAGAATATATCCTCTCCTCTTCTAAACACTAACCTAAACTCGCTAAGTGAACAGGTTGCATTCACGCCAAATACTAATTCCGCAAAACTGGCTTAAACTATGATTTAAAGCTCTGGAAAGCGCTTGTCAAAGTAAAATTTAACATAGGACTCGTTAAGTTACATCAATAAATGTAAGTATATTGCACCACCGACTTGCCCAGTGATTTGTCAGTGTTAAATGTACGCAAAATCTCTTGCAAATATATTATATAAAATTGATTTACTTAAATTGTATAAATTAAATAATTAATATTAATTAGCAGACGAGGGAGGTTCTTTCATTTTTAAATAATTAGTTATGTAAATTTCTCTGATTAATCTCATTCGAACACTGTCAAGTGTTGGAATTTCGTTACTTCCATCCCCAAAGAGTTCTCCATATTAGTGGCAAATCAAAAGTGTCAAATATTCATGTTATTCACAGCCAAACACGTCGCGTTCGTTTTTTTTTTCATTATTCCTATTAGGCTGGTACGGCGTCACCGTCGCCATTTTCATTCGAGCGCGCATGTGCAGTAGCGTTGTCGGCCAGCGCTGAGCCAGAGTTGGAAAGAGACGCCATACGATTGGCGAGTTCGTTGACGTTGGACGAACCATAGTCCTGCTGCACGATACTGGTTTCTGAGTTGACCAAATGTTCGGAGCTTTCCAAAACGGGAGCGACGTATTGTTCCTGCATATCCTGATAGCCATCACCGAGATTCTTCGCTCGTGGCGAGCAAGCTGGGAAGGGGCTTAGGAATGTGAAGCAAAATAAGGTTGCAAACACGCCCAATAGGGTGACGATAGCCATCACGCTGGTAGCACCTCGAAGGAGAGCAAACGTGGCCATGATGACTTGGAGCAGGAAGACCGAGACGCGAACCATGCGCACAGCAGTAGCATGGATCCGTGCACCTTCCCCTGACATCTGAATGGGTTTATATACGTAGTAGATGTTATGTTTGTCTACTAAGTGCTTCAGACATAAGTAGAGAAGACCGAAAGGTGCGATCAGAGGACAGACCAAACTGTATACAGTGCTTACTGTAAAGATTAGCAGAGTCCAGGCATAATGGATGCCAAATGGAAATACCGACAAGATCTCTTTTCGAATTGCCGATTTTTCCGCAGCAGAGCGCATGAGAAGAAGTCTCCAAACGTACATTGCCAACTCAGGGAATCTGAGCAACTCCAAACCGGTTCCGATCAAAGCTGATGTAATCACGTAGTTCACGAAGAACGCTCCTTTGTCCGGTAGGAAAATGCAATCCCATCGCACTGTTTTATTAGCGGCGTGGATCGAAGACTCTAGAAATGCCTGTGCACTTGTCAGTCCCAACGATGGCAGGATGAGCACCATGAAAAGGAGGAAACAGAAGCACTTCAACATAGTTCCATGGTTTTGCTTGGATTTAGTCCAATGGGACATCCATTGATCACTGTAGGCCACCAAGACAGGCATGAGGGCAGACATTGTGAGAAGGAGTAAAGTTGGGACGAATTCGGCTAGAAAGGGGCTGAAGCTCTTGATAAAATTCTCCTGGACTGTGGTGTACGTGTTCAGCATGTTGACGACAATCGCTGGCGTTGTCAGAAAGAAGAGTATAACAAACAAAGCGCAGTTTATGGCAATGGCTTTCGAATACCAGTTCCTTGTCGAAATCTGAAGGTTCTCCCAGTTGATATCCCCCGGACTGGGCGCTCGAGCAATATTCCATTTGCGATAAGATCCAGGTTGGAACGTGTCAATAACCAAACGTGCTTGTTCTTCAGTTTCCAAAGTCACAAAGGCAATCCCCAGAGGTGCTGAGAGAGCTCTCGCCCTCTCTCGGATAGTCTCAGAAGTTAGATCAGACTCCTGCCGACGGTAATACTCCAAAGCATTCACCGTTCCCCAAGGACAACATGCTATACAACCATGAGGCTGGAGACGTAAAGTCGTTTTATTGTTGGCAACGCAATACAAACGCGCCTCCCTTGCTAAAACCCTCTGTCTCTCAACCTTCATTAAGTTCTTGATTTTGTATGCCATCTTGACGTCTCTGATCTGAACCCCGGGGAATCTCTGCTCGAAATACACTCGTATCTCCTGAGCGTTTCGATGATTATGCGAAATATGTGTAACCATCACAGTTCTAGAGCTAAGGATAGAAGCGCTTGGTATCCGGGAGCTACACCGTCTCATGATCATTATCGAAGTTGGCACCAATGCGAAAGAAACGAAGACGTGTACCCACAGCCAGGCAGAAGTCGGTTCGAGGTTACTCAGAGTTGTATGCCCAAAAGTATATTCATTACCTTGAAGTTGGCCCTGGAAGTTGATGGGAAGGATGATGACCAAAGCACAGAAGACGACGACGCCTTTGAGAAGAAGTAGATGTTTCTGGAAGCTGATATAATGTGAAGCATCAGGTCCGCATCGATTGAAAACCCTATGCTGGCCAATTTTAAAAATGGTAGGGAACCAGGAGCAACCAACATCTGTCGTCAGGGAACCTTCGGTTGTCGAAGACTCCTCAACCGGTACAGCTTCTTCAGTATTCTTATAGAAAAGCTGAGTCCATTTCTCACTCTGAACCAAGGCTAGTCTTCCATAATCCCAAGCCTTATTCCGTAAAATCGCAAAAATCATCAAAAGCAGGCACCAAGTAAGGAAGTTCAACAACAGTGTCTCCGGTATCCCTTCATAGACATTACCAATGACGGTCTTATTGGTCCTTTTCATAGACAGACACGTATCATTGTGTTCATCCTCAAGGTATATACTTAATTGCGATATGGTTTTCATGATTAACCTGAAATGAACATCATGAAGATCATACCTGTAAGGTGCCCTCAAAGTTAACCTACTTGAAATATTTACTGTTGGCAATTATCTCGAGTACATTCTTCACTGGAGGCTGAGCAATCAGGCTGAACACCTATCCATCAAGAGGCAATTAACCTCAGTTTGATGCGAGATGATTTAGTCTCGCGTTCGTTCGTTAGGAGGGAGCGTGTGGGGGACAGGTCAAGGATTATCTCTTTAGGTGTTAATGGGCTTGATGGGTGTTTAGCGCGAGATAGCGGGTTCCGATTAGATAAATTGCGCCATACGGTTATTTTTCGGGGGTTACTAATATTGCACAAGTACGGATTCGCGCTACTGCATGTCGCCACACGTTTTACGCTCGCCGATCACTGAGGTTGCAAGCAGACACACTCGTCGCCCGCAATCGTACACAATGCACGCGCTGGCACGCCGAAGTACAAATAGGTTTCATCGCGCACTCACTCGTTACGCGCACATTGCCCAAACACATTGCTTACAGCTGACATTCTCTTACTTTGACTTATAGTTAGTATCCGGGCATTTTATCCGGTATTTGTATATTACCGATAGATATCACTACCGATTTATATAATTTATAAGTTAATTAGGTATTCACTGTCGTTTCCTTGTTTCTTTCTCAATTAGGCATATGTTCGCACAAGTAGTTATAAGTTTAAGTTCTGATAATGTAATGCTTTTTTGAAGTTATTTAACAATAGAATTCGTTCCCTATAAAATATAGGTTAATAAAGATGCACGTCCTCTCTCATCTAACCTTAATTCCCTTCATTTAACTACCTGTTCTTCCTTTCGCCCAGTCCCTGCCTTTTTCTGTGTCCGCACATTCCCACTTCAGACGTGTCAATCCCGATCCCGCACAATATATATATATATCAGGTACAGTCTGCCCTTATCCAAGCCTTGCGTCCCCTCTCCACCGATCCATATTGTGCTTTAGTTAGAAGTGCTTTCTCATTTGCCCTAAGGCCCCTGCACTATTTACCCTAGCGTCCGCCCCTCAGCCCTCTCAGGTATGAGGGATCATAGGGGCTGTATGATCCGGTTTTTATCTGTTCATCTTCTTCCTCTTTCTCCTTCCACGCTCACAATTGCCTCACGTTGTTCCCATAATCACCTGGTCACCAACTCCCTCTGACGTGCAGTACATCTGGTTCTGGACCTGTAAGTTAAGATCATGCCCCTTTCTTGGCTATTTTATCATGATGTGCGCAGGAATGTACTTGTGGCTTGAAACCAATATAAGTGTAACACGATTGTTCTTAGTCGTGGATGTCTAACAAGGCATTTTAAACGCCTTAAGTAGTGCCTGACTATCCGAGAAGATGGAAGATTCTTATACAAGTCTCACAGAAACACCTGCGCAAGCATTCGCTTGGGCACAAATGATATGCTCCCAGGCTCATATGGCGTTAGCATGCATGGTTTGGTACGTATATTCCCATGCCTGTGCCTGTTTCTTCCTTGATTCCTCAAAGATAACTTTCTTTGACGTGATGTAGCCTTGTGAAGTGCAGCAGTGTCTAGGTCAGAGGTTTTGAAACTGGGAGGCTCGTCGTCCTGGCGAGGGATGGACTAGTTTCAGAAGTACATTAAAAAAAGGAGACGCAGCTATAAATATTTTGGAAACCTCTGATCTAGGTGAATAATGATTTCAAGTTGACTTTTCCGGTCACCTCACTGCTGTTTGTTTCTCTGACTACGTAGTCAATGGTGTTCCATACTGTACCTCACTCTTCTTAGTTAATTACTGCATGAATTCCAGCAGCCAGTTCCGCAATATACCGAGAAGGCAACATGCCATTCAGCAGACTGCCATCACAATCTACTAGGAATCACGATCCCAGCCAGCGGCATGGTTGCAGGCTTGGATCATTGATTATTGTTGCAGGATAACCAAACCGGTTAGACTGATATTCGTTAAATAATTAAATTTTATAAAAACTACAAAATATATCGCAATACACTTGAGTAAATTTTAGAAACTGTATCCTAATACATACTTTCACATCAATTCTCACTTTATACTTGATTATGACTAACATGATTATCTCATCATGTGAATTATTCAACACGAACGCAGAAATATGTTTTGTTGCATTAATTAACATCACCTACTGATATTGTAAATATTGTAATAAAATTATTTCGATTCAATGTTTATCCCATTTTTGTTTGTATTTAAATGTTTCATCAATATTCTCATTGTCTCTGATAAAAAATAATTATATAGACCATCTTATCAACGCTCTCAAAAATTACCAAACAATACCGACTTCAATGTCTATGGATTTTTTGTCGTTTTAATTGTTTCCCGCCTGGAAATTTCGTGTTTAATGCATTATTATCATCGTCCCATACATGCGCGAAAAAATATGATAACTCTGTTGTGAGGAAGTGTGTTGACCGAATGTTCTCCACATCTTTACACAGCCGAACAACACGAACATATTTATTGGTGAATATTGTTTGATATGTTAAAGTGCTGTCGTTTGTTCTCGTTGACATGACGCTTATCAAGTGATTGAATATTCAAGCGGAGGCGTCATGCACTGTTTTTGCGTTATCTTTGCCGTAGAATAGATTTGTTTTTATTGGCTTTGTGTTTTTTATATTTATATCTTTATATATAAAACGTATTTGTACACGATTTAAGCCTAAGTTGTGATAAGCGGTTTCGTCATATCGTAGGCAGAGTGCGTCTCTCTGCAATGGTCAATTCCGGATGCCAAACGTCGACGATTAAGACCAACCGGAAGTCATCACCTCTGTGCCACACTTCGTGTTCGAAGCTGTCGTCGAAGAGAATTATTTCACCTTCTTCCCAACTTCTGCAAATTTCAATTATATGATTCTATTTTAGGTTATGTTTGATGAGGTTAAGTAGTTTTGAGGTTAAATCTATGATAACTCAAGTTTGTTGAGGTTTCGAGTAGGTTAGGATATTTTTCCGACCAGTTTAAGAAAATGAAAGATTATAAGTGGTTATTTTTTTATTCAAAACTTGTTTGTTTTTGGGTTGTGTTGATTCTTATTCAGTTTATTAAAGGCTAAAGTTAAGTTAGTCGAGTTTTCGAGTAGGTTACTTTTACTTACTGTTACTTTTAAGGCCAGTTTAAGTTTATAAGAGGCTAGTTAAGGGAGGCAACCCACAAAAATGAATGGCCGAACTAGATCTGATATTATTTTTTGGTTACGTTCCTATTGTGCTACCTTATTAGAGATTTTATGACCAACATAACCTAATTTTTAATATTTGATAAGGTTATAAGTCTATATCAGTGTTTCTCAAAGTGGCGTTGAATCCGGATTCGGAAGAAAGCGAAAATAGACACGGGACTTCTTGAAGTTTGACCAACGTCTCAGAGGGCAGGGTCCCAATCATCATTAGCCTCAATACTACTACGTGAGGTCCACGAACAATTAAGGTCAGGGGATTTGAAAGTGGAGCCCGAGGTATCCTGAGGGACCCCAAAACAATTTCAGTGGGACCGCGAAACCCGAATATTCATTTAATTATATACTGACTACCGAATAATGATTTTAAACATTACTTAAAGGGACCATTTCCAAAAATTGAGGACCCCTGGTCAATACTATTATAGGATAATATATGTTTGGAGCAAAAGATTCGAAATTTGTTAGGTAAAGTTCCCCTTACCTAATTTCTTCATCAACTCGTATATAAGTTCTATCTGGAACCTTAAGTCCCAAATGAGCCCGTAGACGACAATTCGTAGGTCCACAATGAGGCCATACATGAGTCCCAGGCAACATCACACTGAACTTAATCTGTCCCCGTCGACAACCCACTGCTTCTGGTAAACTTGCCACCAAACTACAAGTCAGAGGACATCTCTCACAGTTTCTGCGATGTTTCACACCCCTGGCGAAGAGTTCAAACTGTTTCCAATCACCCTTATCCTTCAAATTCTCCGCCTCATCTTGAAACAACCCTTTGGAGTTCATAACTGCTAAGCCTTCATCCCTAATGGCTATCCAGTTCCTTTCCAAGGCGTTGAAGAATTCCCGATATGAAGATGGTGTTTCATGAAGGGACCACCATGGTTGGGCTTTCAAAGTGGGTACGTTGTATAGTGATCTTTGCTTAGGGGACAGGAATACTTTCTGTTGGGCACCACCTTCGTAAATTGAAGTAGCATCATCATGGCGCCCAAGGCGAGCCAAGGCGTCGCCAAGGTGGAAGTAGAAACGACCGTCTATAACCCCTTCTTCCCTGGTAGCTATACCTCGTTGGAGGTACTTTACAGCCGTTTCTAGATCAGAGTCGTGGACTTTTAAGATGAAACCGTAGTGGACCAAAGCAAACCCGTCCGAGGGCCATCGATCCAGGGTTTGCCTAAGTTCCTTTCGGGCTTCTTCCATTCTATTGTTAGTAAGGTATGTCACAGCGAGTTGATTTCTGTAGGATATTTCATTCGGGAACCGATTTATCAGTTTTCTGTGGACGTCTATTGCTTTTGGATATTTCCCTAAGAATGTATAATAAAATAACTTGATAGAGGACATAAGGAATCCAAACAGAGAAGACTAGCACCCGATATTTAGAGTAATGTCCCTATAACTTGTGATGCTCATAATTATTTTTAGTCATAAGACTAGAGTATGACGTAGAGTATGATAATCAGAATCATCTTGGGAACGAAATGGTATTTAGATCAGTGTTTCCCAACTATTTTGCGACATGCCCCTTTAACCTTTCAAACATTCTTGTCGCCCTTATGCTTTTTGTGTCCTATATCCGAGCCGAGAGCTAACTTTGTGTCCGTCTATGGATGACTCCTGATAGTCATATTTGCGCGCCCATGGGACCTATTCGGGTCTCCCCCCATTGACATTCCATCCCGTTTGGCCGAATCAATTTTCGAATTGTTAATAATCAATTTACCCACCTGTGGGACATGCGCTCCTCGTTGGGAAACACAGATCTACATCAATATAACTTCTTACAATTCACGATTGGTTCTGATGAAACCTGTTTATGACTTTTAGAAGATCCCAAGGAAATCCAAGGAATCCAAACGGATACATGTTTAAAATATGAAAAATTGCTCTATGAATCAATGCTGATAACCAATATTATGATATGTTGTCTCTGATAACGCTGATTCATTTCTATACTTAAACTTCTACTAAAGTGATCTGACTTGATATTAGATGACTCATTGCTAGACTCACCCATGAATCTCAGTCGGTTGATGCAACGCTCCCCAGTTATCTTGAAAAGAACGGCGGGGACATCTTCAAGGGACATCAGCGTCATATAGTTAGTAATTGCTTCAGTTAGTAGCTGATTACTTTGGCGTTGCTCGGCTAGCAAGTCGAGAGCCCGACCTCGGCCATAGGTAGCTCGAGGTGAACGCGGATACCTTTTCAATATGGCCGCGAATTGCGAGAGGGCCAAAGCCGCGTTCTGTTAATGCAAAAAGACACACATCCACATATAAAAAATCTACGTCACTACTCAAAATTTACCAATGTATCTCGAGAGATGGTATAATTTGTGCGGAAGCGAGAAACATTGGTAAATTCATGAAAGACAAGCAAAAACAAGATGCATGTGAACCAAAAACTAACATTCCAGTCTTAACTTTGAGCAAAACTCAGCGAATTAACACTCAAACAAACTTAATTATTACTTATAGTAAGTTTATAAATACTCAGAATTATTGAACTTATTCCTGAAAATTAAGATTGGGAATAGAAATGAGGTTAAGTTTGGTAAGCTTGAGAGATGAAATATGTCTTACTATGTTAAGATTTTCTTGAGCTTCATCTAGTTGATCAACGATGACGAAATCATCTTCATTCGTAGTATTTTCATGATCATAAGATGGTGCAGATCGCACAGATTCCTCGTGAGGTTCCTCTGGTATGGCAGGTTCCTGGACACTTTGAGCTAAAAACAGGAATTATTCTAGTATCTAGTAGTTGTTTATAGAGCAGTTAAGACTACCTTAAACTAACTTAAAACGAATTAAGAACTACGGTACTAAACTAGCGCCTCCACGGAAATCCGTCATCTTCCTCCTCTTCAACCTCATCAGGGTATAGTTCATTATCATACTCTGGATCAAGTTCATCTTCTTGTTCATAATTATCTTCGCCAGTTTGATGGGAACCACTTGGTTCCGATGATAATTTCCCATATTTTGCTTCAAGTTTTTTCATAAGCTCTTCATCGTCTTCCTCGGAAATGAGTTCCTCTGGTTCTAGATGGACTTCTTCTTCTTCTTCATCCTCATCATATTCAGGCTCGTAATCTCCTTCAAGTTCTTCTGGGTCTAGTTCTTCGAGGTCTTCCTCAATTTCCTCCTCTTCAGCTTCGTCACCTTCTTGCCCCTCATCAAGCTCTTCTTCGTCTCCTTCAAGATTTTCTTCACCTTCTTCCGGTTCATCATCAAACTCATGTTCATCTTCACGATCAAAGCGATCACTATCAGGCGTTAAGGATCTCTCATAAGTGTTTCTCAGTTTCTGGTAATCTTTCTTCCCCTGGGGATCAAACTTGATCTCGTACTCTTCTTCCTCGTATTCCTCATCATCCAATTCCTCCTCCTCCCCAGAGTAGTCATCATAGTTCTCCACCTCCTCAACTCTAGGAGGTACTACGATGGTATTCCTTCGATCGTGTGGTACTCCAACTGATTCAGCTCTACTCTCCTTCAAAAGTTCCTCAACGGCTTCGTCTGTACACAAAATCTTCCATTGAGGAATAATGAAGTACGAAAACCACTCATTGTCAGTGTAAACACGGATTAATCACTGATTAATAGCGACAGCTAAGAGATAATGTGAGCACTACGAACGAAAACAAATTGGAGGCCACTTATCAAGATGGCTGACGGGGAATGCGAGTTAGTTCGTTTTATCATTTTTTGTTTGTTTCGACACTGTACGAGTGCGCTGGTGGTAAGCTCAAGCCTGTGATGAACATCAGTCACGTTTAGCAACACAGCACGAAATCAGCAGGAAATCAACGTAAAGAAAAAACGGAAAAGAAAATAAATCATAGGAGTGCATGCTAGTGAAATTTGGCTAGTTTGGCTTTACCGACCGGATTTCCACTTTCTTATCAGCACAATATACGCCACCACCAATATGACCAACCCGACGGCGGCCTTCACGACTAGAACACAGTTACAGACATTAACAGTGTGAAAACTCGCATTTCCCGCTAACAAAAGTAACTTAACCTTAAATTAACTTAAATTATACGTAAATGGTAACTCTTGTCATGATTAAAGATTAAGGACACCTGAAGCACCAAGGAACTTTATGCTTGGGCCGTTCCTGCTTTTCCGGAGGCAAGGGGACTCCAGAACTAAAGAGGGACTTCCCCGTTTGGGACGTTGATCAAAAAGTTCCCAAGAGGAGCACTCGAGTTTCAGAGGTGAGTCAAATTTGACATAAGGGGGACCCTCTGTTCCTTGTTCTTTACAAGTGCCTTGTACTGTTGCTCAGAATGACCGTTCCTATACCGGAGACTATGGATACAGGTCTAGTGTGTCTAACAGATTATCCGGCACTTCTCAGGATCTACCCTTGACTTAAAATCATCTTTTCTGACTTCTTTTTTCAATTTACATCTATCAGTTTCTGTACATCAACAAGAAAAAGTAAATAACTTACCACTAATTGGTTGTTCATTATTGTCATCACCTTCGGTCTCTTCTGGTTGGTCCTGATCAGCTTCATCCTTCTAGAAAAGCAACACATTTCAGAAGGCTTTAAGAAGGAGACAAGCTAATTACCTTCTCTTGTGATTTCTGTTCAGTTTCCTCTTCATCATCGTCCTGATCAGCCGTATCTTCTTTTGAAGGAGCCTCATCATCTTCTTTGGAAACTCCTTGATGAGCGGCAGCCTCATCTGAAACCTGGTCATCATCACCTTCTTCTTTTGAGGCCTTTGCTTCATCATCCTCGTTAGAAACTTCTTGTTCTTCCTCATCCTCTACATCATCTTCCTTAGAAGTCCCTTGTTCATCGTCGTCATCTTGATCTTCTTCAGTCTTTGGTCCATCGCTTTCATAAGCATTATCATCATCATTTTGGGCACTTTCCTCAGGAGTACCTTCTTCCTCGGTAGGTTCTTCTTCGGTAGCTTCCTGAACACTCTCATCTTCGGTAGCTTCCTGAGATGCTTCAGCTTCCTCTTGTTCTTCTTCCTCTTCTTCATAGGCCTCTTCAGTTCCTTCCTCAGTAGCTTCATCGGTTCCTTCTTCTACATATTCCTCTTCTTCCTCACTTCCTTCCTGAATACTTTCGTCTTGCTCTTCAGAGGCCTCTACTTCTTCCTCCTCATCATGGTCATCATCATGTTCTTCATCATCATGATCATCATGTTCCTCATCATGATCTTCATCATGATCGTCATGATCATCATGATCGCCATGTTCCTCGTCATGGCCATCATCATGATCGTGATCTTCAACTCCATGATGATCATCATGTTCCTCCTGTGTGTTGTCAACCCATCCTTCAAAGTACTGTGTAAACTTGCTCTCCCTTTCAATAGTATCAACTATGGAATCACAAAAAATTAACAAAATAAACTTAGGTCACCAAATGTCACTAAATTTAAACCAGAGGTGTCCAAATATGTTGCCCCTAGAGTTAAATTCCATTATAAACTTCGTCACCACATAGGAATTCATGTGCCCCGTGACTAAAGTGGGTCCCCCATGAGCGTTCTTGTATACCTGTGCCCTGGGAGTCTCTCAGGGCATTTGCGACTCTCCCGCGGACCGGAGAATATTAACGGACCGTGATTTGGTCACCTCTGATCTAAACCCACTTACGATCAGTCAACCCACGATGCTCTGTGATGATCAACCCAATAAGCACAGCCAAGGCACTGAGAAGAATGAAGAACACCAACTTGGCACAAATACCCCCACCAGTGTGACTGTCTTTCTGCACGTGGATCGTGACATCATCGTCGTCCAATGGAGAGATACTAGGTGTACGTGGCATGTGCGAATGTGCAGATCCTTCATCATCATCTAACCGAATAAAAAAGCCCCACAAATTAAGCTTCTTTTCTTGAGTTCTTAAAACCATTCTTAAAAGATTTGTACCTTGTATAGAAATTTGTATTTAAAAATATCAAAAACTTATATATTTTTTTCAAATTTCAGCACGTGCTGTTTAATTCTGGGGTTAAACCTAAGAATCTTCAAAAAACCAAAAACTCGGAACACATTATAAATAGACTACTACGTAGACTAAGGTATTAATAAATACTACGTGTGTTGCCACGAATTATACAATCTATCAACACGCTTTCGTGTGGAGCAATTTCAGTTTTGGAAGTTTCGAGCTTATGTATGCATATGATACCTTTCTTCTTCTTCTTATCGCGCCGCTTTCTCGGCTGCACGTCCCCCGACATCTTCGTGAGGCGGTGCTCTGGTGGCGGCGGCAACTACGTCGACTGCGGCGATCTCACGTGTGGGGCCTGCCGACGACGACGCAAACGGTGACGCCACGACGGTGGCACTATTAAAAGACGCCGGGGGCGCCTCGACTCTCGACGAGATCCCACGAATCTCTACTGAACTATAAATAAAAACACAAAACGTTTACTTAAAACATCCCAAAGTGTCTCAACTTATTACTTATCACAATAGTAAAACTCGCCATTCTCGAAATTTCACCTTTTTAAATATTATTAATTTTTTTAAATATTATTTCTTAAATATTATTATTTCAACAATTATTTGGTTTTAAATCGAGTTTAATGGGCAAAAATTTATTAAAATATTTCATATTACATATACAATATTACATATTGTTGTTTGGGGATATATATTGTTGGAGGGAGATATATAACATCGCATAAACAAATAATTAAATATTAGTATCATCTGAAAGTACATATTTCTGTGAGTAATTTGAGACCAAAATGAAAATGCTCATTGAAAAACTGACCGAAATATTTCAGTGGGACATATAAACTTCATAGGTGATGATCTATAACGTCCCATGGGGCACACATGCGTACAGTTTATCTAGTTTACTAGATAAACTGTAATTACGAGAAACTAGTGTAGGGTTGTTTATGCCACAATAAAAGAGTCGATGTGGAGATCGTTGGCGGGATGGCAGACCGAGGTGACCGGCTGTCGCTGGTCGCTGCTGACGACGGACTCGCAGGTGAAGACTGCCGGTGACGGATTGGCTGGTGAAGACGGGCTCGCTGATAATGACGGACTTTGGTGACGGACTCTCGGTGTCGTACTGCCGGTGAAGGCAGTTGCTGGCATCGGATTACCTAATGACGGCGGATTTGCTGGTGGCGGCTGCTGATGTCAGACTCGCAGATGACGATTGTGGGGAATAGGTTGGGATGTTTATGTCTGCATGATTAGGATTTCGGCAGATGTTGAAATTTGTTCGTTCTTCGTGCGGGAATCGCGGTTAGTGACCGCCACACTAGTATGTAGTTTTCAAATACTACATTCTTCTAAATAATAGAAGCGTATTCTCTAAGTTATACACACGTATACATTGTCTTATCGTTTTTGAATAATTTTAAGAAATGGCATATATATTCTTCGGGTTTTCATATCCGTATAGGTGGAACTCATAGTGCTAGGCAAGCCAGTGAGGAAATGTGCTCATAGTGCCACCCAGTTGCGTAAGATGCCTGGCATGCCTGGAAATACACAATTTTCCCAGATAATTCCACTATCTGGGAAAGTAGATCTGCGTATGGCTGATCTTTTATCCGCTCCACTGGCTTCCACGAAAATCGCAAAAGTCGTGGACTTACATATTATGATTACCTACATTTTGCATTTTTTATGTGTCTTACAAGTGCACTACACACTTCCAGTTTATCGTTTTTTCTAAATTCACGTCGCATAAGAAATGTTCACAAATTTTTGCAGTTAGATTTTGCACTTAACTGCCGAATAGCCTCATATTTACATATTCATTTCTTGTGTTTGTGCATTTCTACTAATTCTGGGTTTAAAACTATGTTAAAAATGCACAATTATTTAAAAAAGTCAACATTTGAATATGGAAAATTTCTTAAAACAGTCTCAAAGGTTTTCATATACAAGTTACAATATAAAAACAAATTTATATTTCAAATTGTATACACTTATAATTAGTTCAGAAATAATAAAAAGAAATGTCAAAATAATCAAAATCCAAATATTTTGCTTATTTCACAAATTAATGGCTTTAAGACGATCACCTGAACGTAGAAATGGGAAAGAGTGGAAATTGATTAAATGTTTCCAAAGAGAAATATGCAAAAGTGTTGGTTAAGTAAAGTTTAGAAGGTAAGTACAATTAAAGTGCGACTGCCAATGGGTTTGTTTGGGGGGACAAAGTGGTTGGTGGTCGCGTGGCAGTGTGACGAGGTGCGTCCGCCGTTTCCCACGAGTTTCACCACTATTCATACGCCACCCTAATTCGCAAATGTAAATGTTTGACGAGACCACACTCATAGTGGGATCGGGGTGTACCCGATTCCGCACTATTTATAACTAACCCCAACGCCCGACACCTTCTTAATTCTTACAAAAAAAAATTGCAACTCTTTTTGTTATTGTCTTATCATAAAAAAAATCTTATTATAATCGTATATTAATAATTATTATAATTATTAATATAAAAAACAAATATTTGATAATTTATCAATCTTGTAACCGTTCCAACTCGTCCTCTTGTCTTTATATTTTCTTCAATTGCATAAATATCCTTATAAGATTTACAACAGTTCTTAAAAATTGCGAATTTTGTGAATTAATTTTACGGAAAATGGAAAACCAGGAAACGGAAACTAACAGTTATAAAATACAGTTGTTTTTGGCATTCTTAAATTTGCAACACTTCCTGGTCTTTTGTACATTTTTTTACTAATAAGCAACGCAGTTCTACCACAAAGATATCGAAAAAAGTGGTACCGTAAAATGTATTGATAAATATAAATAGAGTTTTGATGAATGTGTTTTCAAAAGTTTCTTTCAAAAAATGTAGGAGATTAAAGGGAGAAGAGTAGAGAAAGAGAGAGAGAGATAGGGTGAGCGCCTGAAACGGGGGAAGGCGGAAATTTAGACTAAAGTCACGCGTCCAGGTACAAAAGGTACAAAAAAGTGAAAAGGAACCAGGTAGACAGGAAAAGATCCCTAAACCTATCCGTTTCCTCTTGAGTATGATCTACAATTCTCCAATTTCATAGTAGAGTTTGTCTTAAAAAGGGTTGTGAAAAGAAAAAATTGCAGTTTTCAAAAATTGTCGAAATCTAACCAGAAAATCTTCACCAATTTAATTGTTTCCCCTTTAAAAACATTTTGTCTTAAAAAGGCATTTTGTCTTAAAAAGACATTTTGTCTATAATTTCATTAGAAGAGCAAATTCAAGTAAGTATTATTGAAGTAAAACTATATACAATTGGCTTGGAGAGTAAACTGATAAATGCGAGCGGAATTTAGGCGGAGTATACCTAGGAAACTAACAATCCGATATTGCCATTTCTTCTTTTTAATCTGTGTGTTTCAACTAGAGAGATAGGTTATTTTCTATTTTTGGCATTTTTTAATTTAACCTATTAAGTGGTTTTAATTTAAGTGGCGTTTGTCTGAATCGCACAGGTCCGCGTCCTCTTATCGCGGGGCGGTGCGCTTATCGTAGGACATCTACCATTTTCGTGAATAATTATCAAACGAAAAACTTAATGAGGCAACATTTTTCTTTCGTATCAAGATGTGCTACGACATATCATAAATCTCGAGGTGGAACATTCAATGAAGTTGTTTATGAATATCAAAGGATTCATGTTCTACCATTACTATATAATCCTTTATCACGATTTCCTAGCATTAAAGGACTGTTCATAATACAAGAAGACAATGATAATAAGGAACCAAAGTTTTGATTATATTGCGAACTTTAAACATACAAATGATTGATCCGCAGTAATGGCAATCAGAAATCAAATGATGTCTCAAATATAGTAACTTCTAATCTTCATTCAAAAACATGTAGCTTATTTCTGAGACCTTATGTCTATTGTCTCACAATCAATCACAGTAATTACAGATGTATCTAATTATGACCATAATGATTAAACAATAAGAAGATATTTAGTTTTCCTTCAGTCGTATGGTGAAAAGCGTACTCATCCTTTTTTGATTCTGTATATCTCCTCGAAGTTAATTATTTCTCCAAAAGGAGAAAAAGGTATCAAAATTTCGAATTTATTTAAAAAAACCAACATATTAAAAAAAATGTTGTAGGAGTGTCAAAAAGGATGGGTATCGATAACTATCGATAATTCAGTTTGTTACCATTTTTTTCATGTGTCAATAATTATGGAAAATGTGGATTCTTTATAATTCGATCTAGCTTGGGGTCGATTCTCGTAATCAGTCGAGATCGTAACCAGGTAACCACTTTTAGGAACAAGGAAAGCCAATAATACAACCCCTGCATTTTGTATTTAATAGAGTTTAGCACAGAATATTTCAAACCGTACAGCAGAATATTTCAACCTATCAACTCGCGGGTCACAAAGAAACCCAATTATTTATTTCAAGAGACCTACTTTGGTATTTAGGTTTGCCCTGGGAGGTGTCTCCTTTGGCGACGATTGTCCGAAATGTTCCAAGTTCCATGGGCCATGCCTTTTAGCGGCGGAGAATTTATCAGTAGCTCAAAGTTTCCTTTATTATTAAAATTGTGGTTAATTTTGACTCGCATCCGAAAAGGATTGCCTTAGGCGTTCGTCAAACTTTCCTTTGTCTGACTCCTGAATTAAAAGGAGATAGCTTTTTTCTTCGAGTTGCTTCATCTTCTTTTAAGTATATTCTTCAGACAAGGATAGACATAGAAGCACGAAGCCGAAGTCGTCAGTGTGGCGGCATGCGAACACATGCAAATCCCATATATCCAAAAGAAATTTTTGTCCCGATCAAATATAACATTGTCCCAAAAAAAAAATCAAATTAAGCAGACATTACTTAGGTCAACTTTATGTCATTTAAGTCTAGAATGAAACTATAAAATAAAAACTTTTAGCAAAATGGCTGAAAGGGGTAAGTTTCTTCATCTTATTTATTTTTTCAAATTGACTTTTCAACATTAAAAAATAAAAATTAGAAAAATCATTCAGGAAATTATTATCTCAAAAATATACCAACAGTCCATAAATAATTTTTCAAAACTTAATAAATTCTCATATCTCAAACATCTACTCATCAAATAAGAAACATAATTTGCAAAATTACAAAGAGGGTGGCATTACCGGCACACGACCAAACCGTGTGATCACAGCAATCACCAAAGCATCAAACTCTGCAAAGCCCCATTTGCTACTCTGCCCACTATTGTCTTCCATTCTCGATTTACACTATTGCTTTGCGTGGGAACCCTTCGCCTCTATGTATTCCAACTCTCGACTCCGAAAATCCTCCCATTCACGTCCTCACCCCGAAAGGGGTGTCCCGGGGCCGGACACGTTTCGCACGCGGGCATCGCACGCGCCGACAGAGACAGCTCGGAACCCTCCGAACCGCATAGCATGCCGGCCGAGCGACAAGGATGACGGACACGTGGTCGCGTGCACCAACCCCCGGGTGGGGGTTCAGAGTGGGGATGGAAACGTGGCCGAACGTCGGTCGGGCCGTGCGTCGCGCAAACTTCATCGTTCGTCGGCCTCGTGGCGGAACGGCATTCGAGCGTCGGTCGCGTGCACAGTCGGTCGACAGTGCTTCCTGGAAAACCTTCGGGACGCATACATACCGCACCACCTCAACGCCTACGCAACGGGCAAACAAGTGTCTTAAGTGATTTGCCTATGTCCACCCACGCGTGTGCTACTAATTTAATCAGTGTTTGATAAGATAGTATCTTGTGACCAAGCACCACTTCTGAGTTGTGATAAAGTGGTTCCTGATTTGTAAGAAGGCGAAGAAGATTAGGAAGATCTTGAAGGAAGTCTATTAGAGCAGAAAGTGAGAAGAATGGACCATTTATCACAGAATACCCCTCTTCATTGGGGATACTCTGGGACGAATGCGTCTTCTACTTGGGCACCTGTACCTCGTGGTGTCAAGAGGACTTTGTCAGAACATGACGATGATGACTTGTATTCTGAAGGATCTTCTAAAGACCAGTAAGTAACACTTTAATTCCTTTCCCAAGAACCAGGTTTAGGTCTCAACACCCCCGTACATTTTCTTCATCCCTCAAGACTTTCAACAAATTGTCCCTTTTTCGAATTTTTATTGTCCATTTTCCAAACCAACCTTTTAAGAGGATTAGCCTCGTAAAAGTCAACTTTTTTCTTTAACTCAATTTAACTCCATTTTTTTATTGTTGAACCTTGAACCTTTGAGTATTTAACCCACTAGTCTTCTTTTGACCCGTTTGGACTACTTATACCTTCAACCTGCCTCCTTTCTCCATTTCCTTCTCTTTAGTCTATCAAAAGTTCGACGGTAGAGTAAGAACCCTCGAACTTTAATGGAACACCTTTGAAACCTCAGGATCTATTAGTATAAACCTTTTATCTTAGTATTAAATGCTCGCTTCTTTACAGTTGTACATCTCCTGGTGAAACTGACAGTTGCCAAATGCAATCTCGCAAAAAACGCAGGGGTGTCATCGAGAAAAAACGCCGTGACCGCATCAACACCTCCCTGTTGGAACTCAAGCGTCTTGTACCCAGTGCCTTCGAGAAGCAAGGATCGGCCAAGTTGGAAAAGGCTGAAATTTTGCAACTAACCGTGGACCATTTAAAAATGATACATGCTAAAGGTAGGTGTAACCTTAAATTATCGATGTCAAATTTTCAAACATGACGGTGTCTTCCATTTTTCTTTTGTCATCTTCTCCCTATCTATTATTCTAAAGGTAAATCCGATCTTAAATTATCTCTATCAAACTTTAAACTAGGACTCTGCCCTTTTCGCATTCTTTAAAAATTCCCATATCTGAAAATTAGGGTAAAAGAGCATTAAAAACTCTCATATCCGCCTTGGAATTTTCAATTGCCGGAAATACACCTGCCTCTGCTCTCTGACACCCCAAAACCCGGAAGTCAAAATATCACACGAGGTGAAACTCCCTTAAAATGTAGAAATTTATCTAATTTCCTGATTTGTATAGACTGCTTTAGACCTCTAGACACTTCCGCTGATAAAAAAATGTTAAAACATTTTAAAAATATAAGGGACGCCTTCTAACAGTGATCCTACCCTCTCTTTCTAGTTGGTAGATCCGGTAGAAGTAGGCAAGAAGCGAGCGCGTAGCTCCTCTCCTTCTATTGAGTGACCGACACTAGTATTATTAATACCACTCGCAGGTGAATATGAGCTTGAATGAAGAAGGGTTACGCGTGGGAAACGCACCCGACCAGGTGTCGAGGTCCGTCTCGTGGGAAACGTAGTAGAACGTAGTAATACCACGACACCTCACACTCGCACCCACAGCGGTGGAATAAAGATAGGGGTACACGCAAACGAAATTAATGCGAACTGTTATCGCGATGCACTTTACGCAACAGGTTATAATCGAGTCCTCGCAAAGGCAGAGGGCAGCCATAGTCGACCTGAACCATCTGGTGTCATTTTGCCAAGCGACTTTTAATTGATGTGGGAAATGATTAGCCTTAACGACTTTTGTGTTTTATAAAAGTTTATTTTGACTTAATTTAAGTCCGCGGTTGACAAACTTTTTTTATTATTGCGATCCCCCACTTTTGCATATTATTTTTGGGTCCCCCATTTATACCCCTCCATTCTTAATTATTCTACGATACTTTTTTTTCGTGATTATATAATAATACGACCTAACACAAGTTAAGAAGGATCCTAAGGGGGGCCCGTCATACCGGATCCCTCGTAAGTTTTCAAGTCACTAAGGCAACTTAAACTAAGTCTATTTAATTTAAGTAGATTTAACTAAAATGGTTTAAAGGTAATCTAATTTAACTAAAATGGTTTAAAGGTAATCTAATTTAACTTAAAACAAGTTTTATTAAATTTGCCAATCTTTCCAGGACTTGATTCCTTCGCATATGACCAACACAAATACGCAATGGATTACCATGGAATGGGCTACCGAGAATGTGCAGCTGAAGTATCCCGTTACCTGGAACGGATCGAAGGGATGGACGTCCAGAACCCACTCCGCCTTCGTTTAACCTCCCACCTCCAGTGCTGTGCCGCCCAACGGGAGTTGTCAGCCAAACAACCTGGTGTAACTGCTCCTCCACCGCCTGTACCAACTCATCCAACCACCTGGTACGGCCCGAGCACCGTTCAAGCCTATCCGCCTCTCAACCCACTGCCACCCTCGCCCGCCGGAAGTCATACACACAGCCATGCTCATCCAACGCATGGTCTCGTACCCACACCACTAGCACCAACTTCGGTCTCACACGAACTGCCCGTTCCTGCCGCCGGAGCACACTTCACTGACTTATCGGCAGCCTGCCCACCGTCAACTACAACCACCTCATCGGCTCCAGCCTCGGTTCTGACACCGTTGAGTACCACCACGTCGATGGCTCTGGGGTACCCCGGCCACCACTATAGCAATACTTATGGGTTGAGTAATCATCATCAACAACACTATAACCAATCAGGGGGAGGTGCTCAAGGGATGAAACCCTATAGACCATGGGGTGCCGAGGTTGCCTACTAGTCATACTAAGTCACTGAGTACCTTAACTTAAGCCAATTGGACTTAAGTTAACTTTTCTTAAGTAAACTTTATTTAAGTCAATGATACCTAAGTCAATTTTACTTAAGTCAACTATACTTAAGTCACCTTCAGTCCAATAGTCAGGACGAAAGATATTTATTCTAGATAAGGTTGTAATATAAGGTTGTACATATCAAAAAGATATATTTTATAAAATATACTGCTTCAGAGTTTGTGTGGTTGTGTAATGAGGATTTTAACAGAGCACAGATTGTGATAATATAATATTTTTCTAAAATTGTAATTTTCTGTGTTTTAATGAGTTAATTAATTCCAAAAGTATTTTGAAC
>WSZQ02077509.1:54418-64520 GCA_019419845.2 Weissflogia rhopalogaster
ATGTCTGAATTGTTGGGCGAGTTTCGTTAAGCTATAAGAGACAACGTTTAAACGGTTTGTTTTTAATAAATGCGGGCTTAAACACATCGGAAGATCGTTATTTTTAACGGTTCTAAAATTTGCATTCAATTTTTCAATTATTAAGCAAGTTTCACACAAATACAGGAGAAAACGAATTTTAATTCCCTTAAACCACTTATTTTTACTAAAAATTCCGTTTAAATACATCCGGAGAACCTTTCAAGATTCGAGCGTTAGCACTAAATATCTGAAATGTTGAGAGAGTTTCGCAAAGATATGAAAGAAGACGTGTTTGGATGTGTTTAAACGACAGGTTTTCAGCAAAACGGTGTTTAAACACATCGGAAAATCGCTATTTTTCTTTTTCTCCTTTGCGAAAGTCGTACGGTTTTTGAATTATGGGATAAGTTTCACTAAAATACAGGAGAAAACGTATTTTAATGCATTAAAACCATTTATTCATAAGTGGGTTTAAACACGTTTAAAGTTTCAAAAGCTAGCCGTCGATTTCTAAGATGATGGGTATGTTTCCTTAAAATAAAAGGGAAAACGTGTTTGAAGGTGTTTCAACTTCAAAAGTCAGCAAAGGATTTTCGAATATTTACGCATGCTTCACTAAACTACAGGAGAAAAACTTATTTTGATGCGTTTGAACCATTTATTTTCGCTAATGTGTTTAAAGGTCTTTAAAGATTCTAAAGTTAGAATATGATTTCTGACGTGATGGGCAAGTTTCGTTAAAGAAAACCGGATTTGAGTATGCCTAAACCGCATATTGAGTTAACTTTGGGAAATTTTCACTAAAATATAGGAGAAAACTGATTTAGATGAGTTTAAACGACTTAATTTTGCTACAGAGGAAAAAAAGTAGTTCTTCAGTAGGGATCCCCCTTTGCCCTGTATGGCGACGTCCATTATTTACCTATAAACAATATTCTGTTATACTTAAATATTTCATTCCGTTTTAGACAGGATTCAGTCTACTCAGTATAGACATATCACATGATGATGAAATATCGATATTTGTCGAAATCGATATTGACAATTTTCCGATATATCGATATCGAAATATCGTCTTGAAAATATCGATATTATCTATCGATATTATGTAAAATGAAATTATCGATAAATATCGAAATTTTGAGGCGGATATATCGATATTTAGCCATGTCTTTTTTTTTGACATGTCTAATACTGAAGGTTCCATATATGGTAGGCTTCACTGCATTACCAAAAATATATCAGGTTTATTAGTTGTATAGAGCGAGGGTGCCAAACTCAAAAGCTAACTTATTTCGGCCCAATCCATGCCAACTTTGGATAGCAAACACGACGTGTATAAAAAATCGGACCGTTTTTACTTCCCCCCGCGGCCCAGCTGAATACTTCGAGAATCATTGGAATAGAGAATTTTATCGTTTCTAAATCCATCTCCACTACTATCGAGTTTGCTCACAAGTCTTCGTGGCAATCTCCTTTCTTCGTGTGGACTCATTTTATCTTAATTCTTCTTAGACTGCATTTATTGAACAAGACATAGTATGTTCCACTTAATAATGCATACAAAAGTAAATCAAGTTGAGATTAAACCAGACCAGTTGGTACATTTTTTGATATGGATCATCTATTTCGACAATTTGCATACACAGTTTAACCTTTTGTTAGGACCCTTCATATTTTATTATATATTATCTCCCAATATAACCAATATTATTTACACATGGTATACATTTATGTCGAACTTTTAAAAAGTTAACCAGAAATAAATGTTCACGTTTATTTTACTATTCTCATAAATTATTCAATTTTCTCACAGGAAAATGATTCAAAAAAACCAAACAATTATGAAGTAATCAATTGAGTAAGTCAGCTACGAGACTACGCTCCACTGGCAAATACTAATAGTAAAGTGAATTTGTTTGAAGTGTAATTACCGGATGAGAGGGTGTTCAATACCATCGCCGGATCCACCCCTATTTATAGTCACGATATCTGCATACACGCAGCATGTGCATGTCCACGAAGGAGTCAAGTGGTTCCCACACACACACACATACACCGTAACACACGCACCGTCGACTGCGCGGCGTATTGAAATTGAAAGCAAACGTGGAAACATGTGGAACATCATGGGGTGATTCCACATTTGGTGGGGATAGCTTTAGCTCTGCATAAATATCACCCGCATGTGGTTGTTGCGATCATTTTATATTCGATCCCACACTCGAACACATCAAAAACATAACTTTTTATCCTTATTCTCTGATTCAAACAAAAAGACACAATCAATTTCCGGAAAATGTCGTTGAGAAAATTAGTTGCTACTTGCATCAAGGTAAATTATTCTTCAACTAAATTTTTAACTCAACTTACTCAAAGAGCAAAAACTAATATAACTAGATTTAAATAATTTTTATTTTAATCGAACATAACTTGATATTAACCTAACCTTCTCTAAAATAACAAAATCCAACCTAACCTAATATAACAAAACTGAATATAACCTAAGCAAACCTACGCTAATCTACCATAACCTAATCATAATCTCATATTAACATAACTTTATTTGACCATACCTGACCTAAACTAATCTACTAAAACAATCTACTATAAATTAACCAAACCTAAGCTAACATAACCATAGCCTCTTTTTAATCTAATCTGACCTAAATTAATCTAACCTACCATAACCTAATCATAACCTCACATTAACCTGACCTCACCTAAGATAACCTAATCTAACCAAACCTAAGCTAACCTTACATATGGTAATATAACCTAACCAAACCTAATCTAATCTAACATAACTTAATCATAACCCCGCATTTAACAAAACCTAAGGTAACCTAACATAACCTCATATTATCCCAATCTCCTGTAATTTAACCGGACCTTATCTAACCTAAGCTTATTTAACCTAACCTGTCCCAAAACTAACCTAATCATAATCTCATATTTACCGAACCCGATTTAACCTAACCTAATCTGAGGTAGACTAACCTAACCTACCACAACCTAAACTAACCTTTCCTAACCTAATCTAACCTAATTTTAACTTAAACTATCTTAATTCCACTATCAATTTTCGGTTGCTTTCCTTAATCTAATCCAAGTAATCCGTAGTTAAGTATCCTTAGTTGGCCGTGCTATAAGCTTCCTTATTTTATCGTAACCGAAAATCAAATTTTATATAATTTAACACAACTCGACTTATCTAGCGAGAAACGAATAAATTTTATTTAACCTAACCTTGTGTTATCCTAGCCTAACTGTAACACATTTTATCGCAACCTAAACTAACTTAGGTAAATTTTAACTTTACCTATGCAAAGATAACCTTCAACTTCAAAAATAAACGGACTAAAATCAACTTTATCTCACCTAATCTAAGTTTAGTTCATAACCCAAACCTAATTAAATTTGATTTAGTCTAACCGAACGTAATTTAAACTAACCTGATTATGTCCTAACCTTACTTTGTTTCATTTATCTTTAGAACAATGCCAGAAAACTTAATACAACTTTACTTCTCCTATCATAATCTCATAACTTTTATTTAATATAACTACATTTTATCCCAGCATAACTTAAACACGCTATAACCCGACCAAACTTTACTTAAGTCAATTTTAACATTCAGATAAAACTTTATCAAAATAACCTAAAATCAACTTTATCTCACCTAATCTAATTTTAGTACTTTGAGTACTAGAAAATTCAAGCTTAACCCAATTTAACTTAGCCTAACCAACCTAATATACCTTAATCTACTTATTTTAACCCTAAATCTACTTTATAAAAACTTAACCTAACACAACTTATCCTATCGTAATCTAATTTAAACCAACCTGACATTAACCTGAATTAGTTTAATTCATTTAAGAATAATATCGGATAATATGATAGACTGTATTACTTATTTGATCTTATTCTTAAACTTTGAAACTTAACCTAAGAAACTTATTTAACCTTGCATAACCTTACTAAACCTAACTTAATCTAACTTAACCTACACTAATTTACTTTTACCCTCAATTAACTGGCTCAAAACTTAACTTAGACAACGTAACAACTTTAGTATGTTTGTAAAACTTGCATTAAATAACATATTTATGTTTACAGATCATAAAAAAATTATCCCAAGATGTTTCAACATGTGCTCATCAAAATCATGGACGTTTACATCGAAAATTCTCGTACAAAAAGGTTTATCAACATGAAGACCGACACAAATCGCAGATGATTGAATTTCTCGATAATAGTTTTAATGAAAATTTGGAAAATCAGTACAAATTTTAATTGTATAACACATTTAAAACTTCTTGAAACTTTTTTAAAATGGCTGTGACTAAAAATACGATTTCAATATTTATGTGTATCTCTATTTGTATTATGAATTTCTATAAATAAATAAATTAAATGTAAATACTAAACTGTGCCTTTTTTTGAACTTGTCCTCTTTTTTATTCATGCAGAAAGTTAAATTAAAGGTTATCACAGGTTTTGAATCATTTTAAAGCTTATTTTAAGGCTTGATTAATTTTGAATGACCAATTTTTATCACTTTCTTAGGGTAGTTTTTGGCGAGTTAGGGTGAGTAGGTTTGTGCATGGCCGAAAATGGTGAGAGCTTTGATGGACGTACGAGTAAGACACGTGCAAGACACGCGCCTCAGTAGCCATTGTATGCATATTTTTGTAGTGGGACACAATGGAAGGCAGTGGCACGTGGCGTAAATGCATTTCAATATTAAATTTTTGATACAAATTACGACAACTGCCCGGATGACAATATAAAATGAGCTTTGATGTAAAGTGTATTAAAATATTGGATAATTGACAGGGAGTAAGTAATGTTTTTGAATTTACGAGTATAACTACACAAATGAAAAATGTGAGGCATGATTTGTTCTTTTCTTTGTTCAATTATTATATTACGTCAGTTGGAACAAAAAACTCTTCAAACTGAAGAAACCTATTTTTTTCAAGAGAACAAGACTGACGGATGTTCAAGGATTTGTTGCTAAGAACTGAAATGATTTAATTTTTCAACACGGGAGCAAATTTTAAATTTTGTGAGGGTTAATAGTCAAGGCAAGGCTATGGCAAATTTATTTTTTGGAATTCTGGGGACGAACCATGTTTATCAGTACTCGATGCGATAAAATCAAGTAAAAATATTTCAAGATTCCAGATCCGTTCCCCCCGGACACACGTAACTAAGTCGCTGAAGAGAATTACAGACATGTAAAAACCTGAACATTTTGAACTCTCTATTTCGGCGATGAATTGCAATTGTAACTGCTTGGAATTGCTGACAAGCCAGTCGAAATCTATCACATGAAGTATATGACAAACTAGGTAACTTCTTTAGCATGGATATGGCTGTTAATAGGTGCGGAAATTATCTCAAAGCAGTGTCCAGACTACGGCCAGACAATTTTTTACCGACCCTCGGATGAGGACTTCGCTCTCCCTTTTTGTGAGGAGACAGTGACACAAGAATTTCCATGAGGGATCCCTCTTTACGGAGACTAGGACACTTTAAGGGAAACTTACGACCTACGACAAGACACAAAAATGTCAATAGTTCTTAGAATTCAGACTTACAACAGTAATCGGAAATTTAACCCTTGAATCAAAAACTTAGGACTTCTCTGTATTAGGACATCGTTGTGGGAAAATACAGGGCTCACATCGATTATATTGCAAAGAAAGCGAGTAATGTAGAACGACAAGTAAACCGGCTTTTCCGTGAAAGGATGGTCCGCACTCAATCAGAAGACGACTGATTGCAAGCGTTGTTACCTCAATAATTTAATCTAATCTAATGTATGCCGCACCTATGTGGCACGAAACAATGAGTCCGAGGCGGCAAAAAAAATCTTTATTAGCAATACTGATGTGGCCAATCTGTACAGCACAGTCTCTACGGCTGCGGCCCTCGTTATAAGCGGAATAGCACCTGCTGATCTACAGGTTGCAGAAGCTAGGCAGGCTTGTGTGCTGAAACGTAAATCTCCGACAAATCGCTACGTAGAAAACTGGCAAACCCAATGGGAGGAGAGCACTAGTGGCAAATGGACAAGGAAGCTTATTCCTTGTATAGAGATCTGGATCGGCCGAAAACATGAGGAAACTAACTACTGGCTATACTGGCTATCTCAATTCCTCTCGGGAAATGGGTGTTCCGGGGAGAACCTATACCGCATTGGAAAGAGGGCAACCCCCGAATGCTTCTATTGCGGAGAAACCAATACTGTTGAACACACCTTCTTCTCGTGCAGAAGGTGGAAATCCAAGAAGCTATCAGCTGAAAAAGTGCTAAAGAGAACGTTAATTGTGAAGGATATCATACCGCTCATTATAGAACAGGAAATACATTGGAACGTCGTCATTTCTTATATAAAAGAAATATTAATTGAGAAGACCAAGGAGGAACAATTAACAATAGAAACAACGGGTTACACAATCTAAGGCAACGCAAACTGACAATCTGATATGCCACAACAGGTAGTTTTGGGTGGGGGGGTGAATATTAACATATTATTATATATTTTATGTATATACTATTTATTTTTTCAATTTAAAAAAAAGGACATCGTTGTGTCATTTCATATGTTCTGGATTAATTAACATACGATACTTTCAAAATATTGATATAATCCCATATTGATATAATACCCATGAGGAAACGGGTACCATTCCGTGCTCGTGGTACAATATATTATTGTATGTTTTTACCTAAATAATGGGCAGAGTGTAATTCTTTATTTTCAAAATTACCATTAATCATCATGATTCCTAGCAGGATGCTGAAAAAGTGGCAACTTTGCTTAGGCATTCTAAGAGTTCTATAACACACAGAAGTCTGTGTTTTTGTAACCTTATACCACATTTGGAGGTTTTTATGTTTTATAGAACTCATAGAATGTCTAAACAAAGTTGCCACATTTAGACAATCCTGCGTGGAACCTCCTCTTCTTTGAGAGGCCTTTGATAGGTAACCATGTAAGATATGATAAGGAAATTTGATATGTCACCATAGCAGACCATGTAAAATCTCCTCACCAAATTTCATTCTATTGAATGACCCGGGTAACAGATCGGTGTATCACGACGACTCACAATGGATAAAATCAGTCATTTGATTGAAAATTCAGTCATTTTATTCAAAACCTAAAACTTATATGAGTTTTCGATTGTTCTATGAACTAATACTCAATTGAAAAGCACTAAAGGGACATTTGTATCATTATGATCATATACTTTTTTTCCAGGAAATAATAAAAAATAAACAAATTATTACAAAAAAGATATCGTGTACCGTTAAAACCTAAATAATTTCAATCCCATATTCCTATGTACATTATAACATGGAATATTCATGAATCAATTCAAAATGTTGTCACTTGTAAATCAGAAACCACTCAACTAATCAATATCCGCATTGAATTTGGCAAATTTACGATGCACAACAGACAATCAAATTATGAATTCATACACAATTTAATCTGCATATGATGTCAAACCGAGTATCGCCATGAATACGAAAATTATAAGTTACAATCGCTTGGATTACACTAGCATCAACCAATTACATCTCCATCAATTCCCAACCAATTCCTACATGATCCAACCCAACCACACAAGCACAAAATACGAGACACGGAAAATAGAATTGTCCAAAGTTATTGCCCATGAAAATTCGACAGATGTGCAACGTTGCGCTACGAAATCCTCGCGAACGCCAAACGGGTGGGTGTCGCCAGTCGAGGGTGGACAATTGGCGCATGGTCAATTGGTCAGTTGGTCACGTCCAAAGCACGAGCAGAGCACTTGGTCACTCCGCACGCAAATGCAGCGAAAACCTACTCACGCCTTGTTTACGCAACTGACGCAATTTCAAGCAGCCTCTTTTCATCTCCCTGCCACACAATTATCTGCTTACACACCGACCGATTAACATGTGGGAGTGATAGTGACATTGTTCACTTCCTGCTTTGTTTGCAATGGACTACACCCAGACAAACATAGTTCACGTCAACTGCATAGTCAACGGCAGTGCAAACCGAGTCACATTCGAAACAATTGAATTTCAAACTCGAATCGAATTATAATCAATCAAATTCAGGCTAATTCAATCGATTCAATGCATTTTGAACAAGTCATGGTGAGGCTTTGGGGGTTGAGAGTTCATAGCAAGATGACAGTTACAATTAGAAATTGATAAATCGGTGCAATGTCGATGAGGATGAGGACAGGAAGCAAACGGGCAAACGAGTTAGTTTGTCAACTGGTTACCGGCACTTTTTCAATTCGATTAAATTGACTGACTGATCGATCATATGAGGATCAGTCAATTGCGAAGTGGTTGAAATTCACCATTGCAACATTTACGGTTTAGATAATCAACAGAAAGCTGGCAAAACTAGGAAGCTTTTCAAGGATTTTAAGGACCAAATCTTACAACTATAAATAAACTAAACATAGATATTTTAAGAGGATTGTTTTCTGCAGTGTCGACGTTATTAGACTTAGCTTCAAAGATTTTTAACATGATTTTGAATTAATCGAACATTAGTTTGTGGCGAATTTCGTTCTGAGTCTATCGCTATAGAACAATTCATTTTTCAGATCACGACAAAATCGAAGCAATCCGATTCAACTATTATGACTTATAATAACGCTTCTAAGTAATTAGTCGAAAAAGTGTTTTAAGAGTTTGTAGAAAATTTCATGCTGAATCGATTTTTATATGATTTATACCCCAAGAAATAAGGTAATTTCTTTTTTAGAGGCTGACATTTTTGACGTTATTAGATTCAACTTCAACAATTTAGGACATCTTCTTCCAAGAATTTGTGGCAATTTTCATTTTGAATCGCTTGGTATATGATTTACAGACATAGACAGATAGCGGATATAAATAAAAGTCTTTAGTACAAATCATTTCATGTTATTTTTGAAACAGTATTAATGTCGCCATAACTGTACTGAACTTTCATGCCTTATAATATGGCCTCGAAGTAATTAATAAATTCAATTAATTATTATTTGAAAGTTCTAGTACATTGAATCCTGAATCGATTGGCATTTGGATCTTTTGGACAACTCATTTTTCTGAGATAGATGATGTCGACGTTATTTTATTCAACTGCAACAACTTCTATGTAATTCACCGAAAAGCTGTTCTAAGAATTTCATTCTGCATCATTACCTGCAGGAAGTTAGCAAGTAAAAATAAAAATATAATCCTTCAACAAATCATTTCAAGTCATTTTTCAAACAGCGACAATGTCAATGTAATTAAACTTTCATGATCTAGTATAGCTTCCAAGAATTTAATCGGCAACTTTTCCAAGATTTGAAGCAAATTTCATCCAAAAATGATTTATACTCCTAGGCATTTGGTATATGCCCTGGATAAGTCTACTTTCTTTAACATGGTGGAAGTTGTTTGGCCTCATTTACAAAAAGAAGAACAAGAATGAACACTTGTTATTGATAAATTGATGCATTTTATAATAGTTTACACCTTCCTTAAAATCACGTAGAAGAGATGAGTTTAGAGATTACTTGATCAAAGGACGTTCCTTCATTACTTTAATATTGTCTTCTTTGGTCCGGATGAGGTTATTATAACTTGAAATTACATCGGTACATCGTTAAAGAACTGAGGACACAGGAACAGTAATAAACAGTTTAAACATATTAGAACTTTATAGTGGCGGGATTTCTGGACCCTGTCCGGAAGAGACTTTTTTCAGTCTTTTTCAGTTTTAATCTAATTCCAGCTCACCTCAGCGCCTTGCTTAAAAACCGATAAAATTTGTTTTAAAGTAAAAATATTAATCAATTGATCAGGATGAGAGTATTTCAGTGGAGCAAAGAAGTTTTTTTCGCATTTATATAATAGAGGTTTCCCTTATGAGTTCTGAAAGACGTGTTTCAATATTTTCCCAGTGTCAACATGAGACTTGGTCGCGAAAGTTACAGTCCCCCTACAGGAAGAGAAAGAAAAAGGCGTGATAATCAAAACTGCAACCGAGTATTTTGAGTCTGAATGGTCTCAAATATTT
>WSZQ02077510.1:0-10662 GCA_019419845.2 Weissflogia rhopalogaster
CAGGATACGTAAGGGTGCAGGTTATCGGGAGGAGGCCCTGGTACTTTGGGGATAGGGGCAGAAGCGGAAGGGAGAAGATATTGTTGGTAAGGGCTAGGTGTGGATCGGAGGAGAGAGGCAGGAAGGTCTGGATGGGGCAGGAATACACGAAATGTGTATTTTATTTGGCAGGGGTGGATACCTGGGAGCACCTGGTGAGGGACTATGAAGGACTAAAGAAAGAATGGTTAGGGTCACAAGGAAGAGGAGGGAATATTGTCGGAAAATGGCTGGAAAGTTGGCTGTCATCGCAAAAATAGGGTTAGAAAAGAAAATGATAAGGGCGATCCTAGGATGATAATTGTATTGTTATAGATATAGTTTATAGATGATGTATTCATTGTGTTACGTTGATAGTGTCAACAAGTCCTTCGAAACGACCTTGAGGTCTGAACTTGAACAGTGACGACCCTCGACGATGTTCGTGTTGACAGTTGCCATCGTATGTCACCGCTGTCATCGGACGTCGTATGCATTGACATTATGGTTGCCTACAATCCCATTGAACTGACTTTAAAATATATTTGTAGATACCAATAGTCAGCCACCTGCTTCACGAGGCAACCAAGAAAGTACTTATTTTCAAATTGGAGGAAATCAGTATATAAACCCACTACTCAAGAGCAGTTGGACTGGTCGGACTGGATCGCTGTTCGTTACCACGCTGTCAAAATCGTCATCGGCCGAACAGTCGCCACCGTCGCAGAATAGTTAGTAGTTGTGATCGTTTGTAGTTCGTTGTAACTTTGCTTTGCTGTTAATTAATAAATGCTAAGTTAAAAATATTCGTGGGTTCCTATTGTGCCACCCGAAGACATTCCCACAGCTAGCCAGTCTCCATACGACCTAGAGATGTTCGTTATCAAGTGGTAAGTACCATTTACTTTATTCGCGGTAAATAGCACGGCAGCTAGATGAGTAATATATATGCCAAGCGAGTTAGATAAACATTAATAAATCAAAAACCTCTCGAACACCACATTTGATTCGCTTGAAACGGTCTTCGGAAAAACCCATACGCACAAAAGTTCAGAGCAAGTACCATCAGTAGCGAGACCGGATTGGGCCGGGTGGAAGTTACTATTCGAATCAATCAAAAATATCTACATACTGATTATTCTCTACTAGTATACTGATATATTTCTAGATTTAAGAAGCGACTTTTGAAAGCTAAATATAATGGACTTTTATTAAATTAGCTTCCTGGATCGTACGATTCGTTACTGGATACGCTGGTGGAAATGATACATCCGTTAAATCTTCCGTTAAATAGTTGTTATTATTGTACCAGTTGCCTTCAGAAGGGAATATGGCACTCTCCTGGGGAGCATCCAAGTTCCAGACCTTAACATGCGAGTTAAATTCGACCAAATTGAAGAAATCTTTCGAGTCCAACTCTCCAAGAATTTTATTCATTGCTGTTTTGAGTTGAGACATTCTACTGCCTTTCTTTTCTTCCTTGCCTAAAATCTTACATCTTACATAATATTTTTAAAAGCTGGATCACTAACTGCAGTTGATTCTCTGACTGCAACGAGGTTCCTTGTGATAGTTGGGATGGTTAAAGATAAGGACGAAGCCCAAACAAGGGGTAACATTAAAAATGTATGCATTTTTGCTACCTTTGCAACCCAGAAATTGTACCTTTAGTCACCACTTATGCTTAAAAGGTTAAACAAATCTATAATGTAACCTAAACAAATTAATATTAACCTAAAAAGAAATCAAAGTAAAAACTACGAGCAAGAATGTACAAAGATTCGTTTACATTCACTTATCACTAGATGAATACGAATTTTCAATATCGTAATTTTCTCAGCACAAATTATAATCGCAATTAGAAGTGGACTTACCTAATTAGTAATTCAAGTAATGTAATCAAACTGAAATCTGTTGATAATTTTAACTGTAGCAATTAGACATGTCAGTCGATGATGAAATATCTATATTTTTCGAAATCGATATTTACAATTTTACGATATATAAATATCGAAATATCGTCCTGAAAATATCGATATTATCAATATCGATCCTATCGAATCGCCATCTGTAAATGGATTTCAGAACTAATTACAGTTACCAACAATCTGGGACATAGATCCTGGGACTTTGTGGTACCAGCCAACAAATCTTACAATTAGCGCGATGAACTAGTTTTCCAAAGATCCCGAACCCGGTCGTGGGTTTCAATTTCTTTCTTTCCAACTTAATTTCAATTGAATTGCTTAATTTCCATAAAAAGTCATTACTTGTGCTAATTAATCACATGTCTTCTTTGAGATGTCAATGCTAGTCTTGTAAAAAAAAAACAACGGATAGTAGCAGTAGTGGGAATGAACTAAAAAAGTACTTCTCCTTAAAAGTTGTAAATTCTAGTAATTATGGTAAAATCTCTCAGCTTACGAGTATTCAATGTAGGCAGAGGAAGATGTAAGAAGGACTTACATTCATACTAGAAAAATATTAGCAGCGAAGTAAACAAAATTCATTAATATATGACAAAAGCCTAAGGACTTACATCAATACACACAGATCCAAAATTAGTGCCATTCCTTAATACGATTTATTTGAAGTCTTTGCAATGGATTTCTCCAAATACTTCTACTGAATACTTTATAATCTACACTTTATTCGTACATCATTGAAGTTTGCACAATTGTATTCTTTATTTTATTTTTATTAAGATCGTATGACACGGTTATACACAAAACAATTAATCGAGGGTGACACTTAATCTATTTCGATAATATTCGATGAATGGAAAGAAATTGAGAGACCTAGAAAATAATTTTCTTTCATAGGGCAGCTCGCGAATAATAAGTAAAGAAGACCTGTCACTTCAATAGTTCTTGTTGCCGGCTGATGACGGACAAAATTGGCGATCTTGCGAAGGAAGAAAGCGTTATAACCAAAACTGGTACCTCCTATATGGAAGGATGGTCTCAAATCTTTTGACGGCTATAATGAAAACCGAGTTTCTAGGCCGCCTTAACCAAGAGTTACTAGTTCATATTTTTTCATTTTCTATACTACAAGAAATCGAAAGAAATCTTGCGCTCTTCCTCTATCTTACTTATACTATCGCCCTTTCTTTAATGCACACTCGAGGTCTTTATATTTCTTTATTTCGAGGGGTTAGTTTTCTGCTACTGCACGCGCAACATCGCTGTTCCCTTCGTCTGTACATTGTTAACTATTTCTACTTGTGTGATAAATAAACTATTCTTCATTCCTAAACAATTCCATCATCATTCCGCAATCAACGGCACACCGTACCCCTTAGAACTAAAATCATTAGTTGTGTGCGATTATTTTCGAGAGGATAGCAAAGGGGTTTGTCGGAGTCTCCCCCTGACTCCGACGAACCCGGACAAGAGCTTCTCCTTGTCATACTATAACGACTGTAGTGTTGACGATAGACAGGACCAAGAAGACTAGTGTTACTAGACAAGCTATGAATCATATAGATGGTCTCAGTCTAGAGACAAATCGCTCAATAAAATTACCTATGGAACATATAATGAGTGGAATTACTATATACGTAAGTCCTTTATTCGCGTTCACCTTTTACACCATTTTACATTTTACCGCCAATAGACTTCATAAAATAAATAAATAAAATAAAAATATAATCCATAACAATAAGACAAAATAAAGTAAATTACTGAATCTAAGCTCCCACTATCGGCTTTACAACATATTCAAGCCGGAATCACCCAACATTACCCCATCTGCTCCCTGCCATTCTTCTTTGACACCATCCTACAATGATCGCCATCCTCACCCCTCCCTCTGATAACAATTTTCCCACACCGTCTTCTTCCATTCACAAATGTCGCACACACCCTTTATTTATTTCAATACATTTCTTGATCATCCATTCTTTCTTACCTTCTCTTCTGATTCACACCTCGCTCGTGTCATACTTTTTTTCTAGGTTTTACACAGCGCCCCGTTCCCAAAATAAGTTGGTCTTCTACCTATAACCTGAATGCGTTTATAGTCGGGGTTATAGGAACTGCTATTTATTTGAGCCTGACCAATTTGGATTTCCAAATGTGTCATGTGACCCTAATATCGGTTTCATTGTGCAGTGGTTAGCGTGTAAAATATGCATTTGCTATTTTTTATGAAAAACTATTGTAATCAAAAAAATCCCTATAAAATTAAAGCATAATTTTACTAGATACATATTGTTTTTGAAAATTTTAGTTCATAAATATTGTCAAGAATAGTTACGTAATGTTCATTCAAAATTATCTTTCAAAAAATGCCAAAATATCAAATAAAGAAATTACTCTAGAAAACAAGAATTAAAAAGCCATTAAAACTTTGTTTTACCAAAAACTTTCAACGAATCAACGATAACGACAAAATACTTATTAATCAGTAAGTGAACAAAATGATAAAGGTTTACAATTAGACAACAGTCTGCGGAATAACTTATCTTATACATGTCAAAAGATTATCACTCCAAGTCGCCGTCCAACAAGGGAATGGGACGGATAACAAAAACACAAAATTCTTTTAAAACAATATATATTACTCTTAAAGTATTTTTTGAATCCATTCATTTGCGGATGATATAATTTTCTGATATTGTTAGTTGGGCAGTTCAGGTACTAAAACTCGTCCGTTTATTCTGTTAGAATCTGATGGAGGTTTTCTGTTGCCATTATTTCCTCTTAACGATATACGAAAATAAATTATTTGATATTAACAAATTCTTTACACATATCGAATATCACATAAACGCCTAATTCGTTCGCCTCTGCTCTGCATAAATACGTAAAATTGGAAAATAATCGCTAACAATAAATAATGCCTATACCAAAAAAATATCTCCGTGTAAATACACCTTCAAAAGAAAAACATACGTAATAATATCCAAGAAAACAAAAACAAAATTAACGAAATGAAAAACAGATATAACAAAATGTACAATATTGCACGAATCATATTGCCATTCAAGTTCGCTGATATGTCTTCACACTTAATTAACGATGAGCTACGTAATCTACCAACAGTATTGCCAAATACTCGTACAATCAACAATTGGACACCTTCTCCTGAGTGATGAGACAGTAGACGGCTTTGAGAGTCGTGAACATGATGCCCAGCTCGCCACTCTCGAGGCTCGGCTCCATAAAGTCCTCGACAAACTCGAGAATCGAGCCGAGTTGCAAAATACGCGCACGTACCACAACGTACTGAAAGAGAGGAAACAGGTCATCCATATTCCATTTGTAATTCTCTCCAAGGTGCTCTCGAACACACTCCGACATCTTTTTAAAGGTCTGCTTGATAACGCAGAGTTTCTCCATGGGCGAAAAGGTAGTGATCAGTGATTGGAGGGTTTCTACGGCTTCCACAAAGGTTTGGTCACGTTTTTGGCTACTTGGAGACATTGTGACTGACATTCCATCGACGTATCCTTTGATAAACTTCCTAAGAGATAAAGAAAAGAATTGTTCAAATTCTGAATTTGAGATATAATGGACAAGTCAACATCAAAAACATCAAAAGAAAAAGATAAAATTAAAAAAATAATCAAGAAAATGTACTTTTAAAAGAAAATTAAGATAAAATCTTACTGATCAACATGTAGGAATGCCATTAGGGTATAATCTGGTTGCTTATTCCATTCCAGCAATCTCTTCCAATATTTCGCATCCTTTGATTTGTTTCGGAGTGTATATAAGTTGAACAAAGTGGAATGGACTCGAGGTAGTATAATAGGGTATAGCAGGACTTGGCAGGAAACAGTCCCGGTTACTTCATCTTTCTCATCCAGAATCACTTCCTTGCCATATTGTGGCAATGCAGGGAAAAGTAGTCTCACGATATCGTACAATCTTTGCGTGATAAAATGCAACTCTCTGACCGCATGTGTCAGGAGTAACGCATGTGCCCGTGATCCAAACGCAGCAGTATACGCAGCAGTAAGATCATTAAGTAAAGAAGCCAGAGGATGTCGAGGGCAATCAAACGCCTAAAATGTAAGAGATTTTCTGTAGCCTTAAAGGTTAACTAACATTTATTTAACATATATTTTTATGGTTAATCTTTGGAGGTAAAACGTTTAACTTTTAAGGTTAAATACTTTTGAAGTATTTTTTTAATATTAAACTTACTCGGGTTAAATAATTCCGCATCTCCATGTACGCTTTCATGTTGATACCATCCTTTCCAAAGTCCGGAATCATGTCTAAATTATTCAGTGACTTTTCCAAATTCTTACCATTCCGACCATTGGTCGCAAAGTGTTTATTCGATATAATGACGGCCACATTCTGCCAAACTCGATGAGTATCCGGTAACTTTATGCTATTCCTGATTGTTGTATCAGGTACTCCAAGTAATTGATGATAGTGACGAAACAAGCCTCTCCACTTTTGGTCCACCGGAATGCAGTAGGTGCCAAAGGCTTTGGGGTTCTCCTCGATGTGCTCAAACTTGGGGAGGGAAAGCACACCGCTAGAGATTTTGATACCTTCACTCCAGGAACCTGTAAGGGAGCCTTCCAAAACATGGCCGGACTTGAGCGTTAAGATTCCTTTTCCACTAAGTATCCCAGTTCCTTTGAAGTCACCCTCATAATGGGTACCATCGTCAAGAATCATAATCCCATGGCCCATGAGCACATCTTGATTGAATACTCCCTCGTAGTAAATTCCATCCGAGGTGACAATAATGCCATTTCCATGCCGTTTGTTATCCAACCAATTACCGAGGTATTTTTCACCTGTCGTGATATCGTCCATAACGCCATAGCCACTTTTATTACCGTACTGCCAGTCGCCGATGTAGATGGATGCATTGTGAGCCATGAAGTGGCCTTGCTTCAAACATCCATGTCCATTTGGGAGCCCGTCTTTGAAGCAACCTTTGTAGACATCACCTGATGTGTAATTGAAGATACCGAAACCATTTTGGAGATTATCTTTCCATTGACCTTTGTAGACACCTAGTTATAAAATACAAGTAGCTTCTGCAATTTTATTATATTGGTATAGGTTAATCGGTGATGTCTTCAGGGGAGCCTAGGCACTATATGTTTGGGGGCCATTTATCAAATCTTAAAAATTGGTGCGGGACTCCATTCAAATGGGCTCAATTCCTGGATTTATATAAGTCTACTAGGAGATCCCTTTCTATACCGATGCCCATAGGGACGTTCCTAGCTTAGGTTATCATTTTAATCTACAATTTATAATCAAGAATAACCCAGAATTTTTCAATCCAAATGCACAATGATGATCGGGTCATGCGAACAATTACGAGCATCGCTCATGAAGATTACTTCGAAAGGTCACGCTGGTCATTGTTTAAAATTTGTCTTTACCAGAAAACGCTCAAAACACATTCCAACGATTTTTAAGTTTTCGATCGACAGGATCGACGCGAGTAACTCTATCTCACCGCAGAACACATATTTTACCATTGTGTTGGCATATGTTTGAAGAAATCTAAGCTATCAATATTTGAAGTGTAATGCAGACCTAACTTGGGAAATAAACATAAGTAGCGAGGAAAAACCTGCTCTAGAAGAACCAAAGGAAGAAGAAATAGAGGAAATAATAACGAAACTGAAGAATAGAAAAACACCAGGCAACAATGGAAACAACAAAGGGCTGATAAAATATGGAGGGGATTAGATAAAAAAGCAATATATGAACTAATAAAAGAAATGTGAACAAAGGAAGAATTTCCACAGTTATGGCGGACGGGAGAAATAATACCCATATATAAGAAAGGAGACAGACACAAATGTGATAATTATCGAGGCATAACAATACTGAATACCACGTACAAAATATTAACAATCTTAAAACAAAGAAGTTTAACAAAATACATGAGCATTCAAGAATATCAATGCGGATTTACAAAGAACAAATAACTGCCGCATTTCATACGATTAAACAAATAATCAGTGGGACTAATGAGTACAATGAAGGGAAGAATGAACAAGAAATAGAAGCTAAATTACTAGCAGCGAGAAAAGCCTACTATGTAAACAAGAAAGTACTAGATAGCAAACAAATTAGCAGAAACCCAAAAATAAGACACTTATAAGACCAGTACTAAGTATGCTACAGAGACCATCACCATGACTAATAATAAGACTCAGGAAGAAACGCTGGCAATATGTGAGAGACGAATAATAAGAAAGATACTGGGAAGAGTAAGACAAGCGAGTGAAGGATCTAGAGCCTTGACAAACAAAATAATGGGAGAGAAACTTGAAAATGCCTTGGTACTCAGAAAAATAAAGCAAAGAAGAGCAGCTAGGGGCTAGCTGCATGCATAGGGGATGACAGAAGCCTTACCAGCCAAGCAAATTTTGAACTGAATTCGAAAATCAAAGAGGGGACAAGGGACATCAAGGAGCAGATGGTTAGATGATATAGCAAATGATCTAAACGAGGAAGAGATAGACAACTGGAAGAAACACGCGACAGAAAAAAATGGAAAATCGCAACACACAAATTAAAAATATGCAAAATGATGAAAACACGGGACAAATCCCCCCAAAAATGAATTTAAAAACAAGCCTAATTATAGGCATACACCAGTATTTGTATTTGCCCGAAATTATAGGTTAAAGCGTTAAGTTAAAGTGTAAAATTTGGTTATTATAATAAAACCAACCTTTATTAGGTTCATCTAATCGTCCCCTTCCATGCATCTGATTATGATGAAATTGTCCAGTGTAAACCCTCCCATCAGGCCACTCCAATTTACCTTCCCCGTGCATTTTACCATACTTCCATCTCCCATTATACTTCGCATCCTTATAGATCCCATTTTTAACAAACAGATACTCAGCACTTCTCTCCTCAGGAGGCTGATGCAATCCGTGCTTACCTAAAGCACATTTAATCGCATTTTGCAAAACATGAAACCACTCAATTTTCTGCTCAGCTTCATGCGTATATAAATCTAAAGATTCTTCAGGCATCTTCAAACTAATCTGATACTGATTATTTGCATTATCCTGCTGTGGTTCCACCCACATCGTTCTAAGATCATGAATATTGCAAGTCGATCCATTCATATGAATGAAGACATCAGTCAGCAGAATGAACCAGTGGGTGGAGAAACGACCTGCACTTTGGAGAAAAATGGGATACTTATGCGACTCCCTAAGTAGTCGTCTCGACGCTGTCTTTAAATGTTCCAAAACCTTACCAGAATTCAGCCAAAAATCTTTGGTATGTATTGTTTCCTGCTTCTTAATCTTCTGCTCTTCGATAAAGAGAGTCCACTTCGACATCACATCATGACGGACTTTCGACGTGTGTTTCACAAACAAATGGACGAAATTCTCATAAAACTGAAGCCTATCCAGAGGATGTGTCAACAATCTTGTGATAACGTAATCATCGGGTTTTCGATCCCGTTTTGGCTGAACATCAATCAATTTGTAAACACACACAGGCAAATCGAGATGCTTGGCGATCGTTGAGCAACCCCCCAGTGAGATAACATTATGCAAAGTGCTCAAATACGTTCGATATACACGGATATGTTCATCAACGTACTTAATCATAATGATGTCACTCTCAGGCAGCGCATTATTCGTGAAATCAATCAAACTCTTTACATTTGCTGCTGTAAAATGCAGTAGATCAATATACTCTCGACACAATTGTTCGTATAACGAATTCTCCCCAACGCCACACGAAATATTCTTTTTCATCAATGGTTTAATAAGATTACTCTGCACAGTAAGCATATCTTCCAAAGCCTTCTGCTCGACAACAAGGTTTTTGACTACAAAGTGATTACAATCAACGACATGATTCAATAACGAGTACTGTTTGCAGGAAATCAAATAGTTGGCAATTTTATCATCCGGGAAATCATCGAGGGCTTCACTACGATGTTTCTCACTTCGTTCTTGCACATGCACATCAATTACTTTTTGATGGGCATGTTTTCCTAGGTATTTCGTGACGTTATTCGTCGTTAAAAGCCATGTGTGTGAATCGCAACACGTTAAATCTTTGATACGTTCGTCGCGTTCATTTGGGAACATACGAGGCGAACTTTGGTCCACGGCGCAATCAATTGTTACCTGATTTTGATCGTTTTTACCCCATAGAAACGCACGTCCATCCAGGGTTAAGATTCCAGCATGGTAACTCTGTACCGTCACTTTTAACGCACCAATATTTGAAAGTTTCGTAATAATCATTGGGCGTTCTCGTTTGATTATATCACCAATTCCTAGGAATTTTACAAAAATACGAAATTAATGTACATTGGCTTATTTTTACTGTAAATGTTATTGAACACTACAGTAAAAAAACATGTGCAATTATTTGAGAAAAGAAACCTTTTATACACAAATTGTTATAATTAAAATAGATTCGACATGCTTGAAAAAGTAAGCAAAATTGTAGAGAAGAAAACATTTTATTGTAAAGAGTCTATCGTAATTATAACCTCAAACATGGCGACAATAACTAAACTTTTTTCGACTTTTACAGCGGCTTGTTGCCGGGTTGTCTTGGGGGACAACTATTGCATTTGTGCTAAGATGGGTTTAAAGATGGATCACACAAAATTACATTTTTGGGAAATGTACTTTTTGATACCCACAACTAATTTTCTTTA
>WSZQ02077532.1:0-18947 GCA_019419845.2 Weissflogia rhopalogaster
GCATATTTTGCTTGCTAGCGTTTTCTGATCTTCCGGCGTGGAGTTCAGTGGTGACCGTGATTTTTCAAGTCCGCCTATCTTCGGTTCTAACCCTACTTTGGTCGAGCGTGGCCTTGGCATTTTCGCGGTTCTGAACACTATACTTTTTCTACGATTATTACTTGTAGATTTAGTGTGTCTGGCGTCAAATTTGAAGCCAGAAATTTGTTGCTTCAATGGTAGTTAGAGGAGTTAGCTACACTTCACTTTCACTAGCACTGGCCATTTTTGTTAATATGAAGCAATTACTGAAAATATAGTACCTTATGCGACACAGTTTCATAAACACATTTTTGTCATTCTTTAAGGGAAACGATTTTGAATTTGATTTTTTAGTTAGTTTGCAATATAGTTTGTAAAGCTTAGTAGCGCAGTTGGTAAGATCGCTGCTTACCACGCAGGGGATTCCAGGTTCAAATCCTGGCCGTGACAATCACGTCTTTACTCGCTTCACCTTGGGTGAGGCCAACAACCTTCCCAAAGGGAATTAATATGCTCATAGTTACCCAGGAGTAATTCTAGTAGAATGACTGGCCACAGGCCTATGCCCGGTCAGCGACAAGGCGGGTGACCGAAGAAGAAGTTAGTTTGTGAGAATATCTACTACGCTACTAAATACGAATGCGCTACTAAAAAGCGCAATATACATTGTAATTAAGTAACAAAATATAAATTAAAAATAAACTCGTTTTTATGCAATGTTCGTGCTGTTCATGCCTACACAATACAACTTTAACTCCGATGTTTGCCCTGTGTGCGTTTACATTGTCTGTGGAAAAAGTTCACCTGCAAAAGTGTCTGCAACATAAAGTTGTATATTTTATGTTTTACTTTAAACTTTAACTTTATTCTGTGGTATTTTCCTTTTGCGGGATTTATGGTTGTTAAATGAAATAATCCCCATTTAATTAAATATTTTAATGGTGAAATGAGGAGTTATGTCAGGAGTAATTACTTTTTAAATTATTAAAATGCAGATTATGCGGTCTAAATTAATTTAAGTTTGAATAGTTAATTATACAATATTGATGTGACTAATATGAAATAGTAATATACATTAATATTAGTAAATTCAACCAATATAACTGTAAGTACTATTTTGGTAGGGTTCTACTGATCGGACCAAAGATTGTCATGTTGACGTAAGTTGGCAAATTAATAACAGAAGCTACCCTGCTTCTTTTTCTATCCAGCTGTGTTTGCAGATATTGCAAAGAACATTGTAAAGATAGGTATCAGAATATGAAATGCCCAAGAGTAAACGAGATTGTACATTTGAGACACTGGCCCGCACTGCATTTAACCTACAAATATAGTTGACAAATTATGTAAATAAACCTGATATTAAAAATCAATTTAGTTTTACTAAATCGTGTGGTAAAAAGCACACTCGTCTTTTTCTTCTCTAAGTTTTTGTGACAACGTCGTTAAATCTGTGGCGGTCCAGACCACACATTAACATGTATTAGATATTGTATTTCTTCAAAGTTTTTCCACTGTCTATTCTCTCAATTTCAACTCTGCAAATCTTTCAAACCTACCCATCTGTTTCCAATTTTTGCATGCATTCCAAGCGCAGGTATATATCTTTCTCTTCGACCCTTGCGCTCTTTCTCTGTCTTACTTATACTATCGCTCTTTCTTTGATGCACCCTCGTGGTCTTTATATTTCTTTACCTCGGGGAGTTAGTTTTCTGCTACCGCACGCGCAACATCGCTGTTCCCTTCATATGTACATGGTAACTATTTCTACTTGTGTGATAAATAAACTATTCTTCATTCCTAAACAATTTCATTATCATTCCGCAATCAACGGCACACCGTACCCCACAAATCAAAATACAAATCATGGAAACGTAACATTTAAATAAAGCAATCATTAAAGCAATCGAAAGAAACACCCGAATGCGGGCAAATTGTTCGTTGATACACAACAAACACCGAACGGCAACGTCCGCTAATTGATTAACCAATCGCGACAAACATGACAAGACCAAACGGTAAGAGTCAAAGCAATTTCGGCACCCGAATCGATAATTCAAACGCGAATGTTTGCTGCAGTTAATTGAAAAAACTACGCCTCGGCCGATGCAACAAAAAACCGACTGTTTACTCTCTGCCTCGGCCTCCATTCTATCCTGAATTGTAATTGAATATCAATCGGAGGTTTGATTCTCGTCAGCTGATTAATTATCTCTTCAATATTTTAATTACTCTGGAAGACATAAAAAAAATCATGTACATCATTCAATTGCACTACTTTGTAGGTTAAAATAAAACTTGATTAATAAAACATGAGAAATAAGTCCGATAAACTAACAATCCATTCGGATTTTATGCTCTTGATCGTACTAGTAATCGACAACTTTATACTTATTTTACTACTGTTACTAGCAAGTAGACCATCATGAACTTATTCTGTAGATTACTTGATTAAATATAAATCAAATGTAAAAAATGGGCCACTTTAATGGCGCAGAATCCTGCAATGTTTTAAGACAGTACATTTGCATAAGGATGCAATTTCCACGAGCGAGTGCCGCATTCTAAGCGCTACTAAAAAGCGCAATATACATTGTAATTAAGTAACAAAATATAAATTAAAGATAAACTCGTTTTTTATGCAATGTTCGTGCTGTTCATGCCTTGTGATACAACTTTAACTCCGATGTTTGCCCTGTGTGCGTTTACATTGTCTGTGGAAAAAGTTCGCCTGCAAAAGTGTCTGCAACATAAAGTTGTATATTTTATGTTTTACTTTAAACTTTAACTTTATTCTGTGGTATTTTCCTTTTGCGGGATTTATGGTTGTTAAATGAAATAATCCCCATTTAATTAAATATTTTAATGGTGAAATGAGGAGTTATGTCAGGAGTAATTACTTTTTAAATTATTAAAATGCAGATTATGCGGTCTAAATTAATTTAAGTTTGAATAGTTAATTATACAATATTGATGTGACTAATATGAAATAGTAATATACATTAATATTAGTAAATTCAACCAATATAACTGTAAGTACTATTTTGGTAGGGTTCTACTGATCGGACCAAAGTTTGTCATATTGACGTAAGTTGGCAAATTAATAACAATACCACTAACAAACAATATTGTTATGAATTTTTGAACAGAATGCAAACCCAGTCAACGAAGTGTTAAGAAAGGAGCCCGCCCTCATACTCATTAGACGAAAAATCTTTTCCAAGGAGGTTTCACCACAAACCTTTCACTACTTTGCATGAGCAGATGTGTTTAGATGTCTCTACATCCTCAGGTGGTACCCTAGGACACAGTGTCCTTTCGTCCTTTTAAGAATCCGTTGAATTTTCTCAACTCGTTCGGTGTAAAATCAAAATATTCGTTGTAAGATGCTAGGTACTTGGTTTCATGTGTGATTAATAGGCCGTTATCTGCCTCATTTCCCAGCGAAGAAGCAGAGATACAAACTGCTTCTTCCCTTAGGTGAATCTCCTTCATTCCCCAAAGTTAAGAGTTACCGTAGGAATTAATTCAAAACTCTAGCCCAAGCAAAGTCGGTCAAGTCTAACAAGTAGTTCAATACTGAATACAACAAGCTTAAAAAATCCATACTAGACATAATTCCTAACATAGACATAGAGGGACGCAACTACTACTTATGAGCATATAAAATCGATGCCATTAACTTGAAGAAAGTATCCTGTATGCGAAAAATAAGTACAGTAGCAACTAACTTGAATACATTTTTCCCAGAAGCAATTCTAATCTAACAATTACCAAGATCTCACGATTTCGTTGACGTCTTGATTTCTTGTTCTAATATTGATTACAAAAGAAAACGTCAACTACCCTTAATTCGGATTTAAAATACTACGTCTAAACATGGAAATAGAGGGACGCAACTCCTAGTCGTGAGCATATGGCATGGATGCATTAACTTGTATACTCTAATCTTAACCAAAAGGATCAAATTCAAATGATAAAATTAATACTTCAATCCATATATATTACCGCTGCTGAAATTCCTCGGATGTATTATTTTATGAAAGGTATCTTCGTTCATGAGCATGAAGTAAACAATTATGGCAACGAAAACTTAAATATCTCTTGAAATAATATTTATTGTATAAAATTGATGACTATTTGAAATCTTCTAAATTTAAGACGTGTATTGGATGTATCCTATCAAATATAAACTGAACGCGATAAATAAACTAGATAGTAAGCTTTAATTACGTATCTATTCATGTAAATCATGAAATTCACATTACAAACCTATGTGTAAAGCGCCAATCTACAAACGATTCGGTCTTGAATAGATGATCAATAGATTTACTCATATACCCAGTAATTCGCCGAAACTCACAAACATGCAACCAACTCCAATTTTTCACACACAAAGTGTAATCGGTTTACATATTTGAGAGCAAGTACTTAGTAATGATTTTTCCTAACTCATTCATACAACTACTATAATACAGACTTGTTTGAACGACCCCAGGCATTGCCATATCAAAGAAGTATATGTAATCATTTAGCACAATTAATGAATTTTCAAAGAAATTAATATATAAGCCGCTATACCAAGCAGTGCAGACAATCGGAATGAGACCCAGACATATTGGCGATAAAGAGCTGAATGCGGCGGATAAAAGACTGATAGTTAGAGCACGGTGTGAATCGGAAGAGAGGGGATGGAAGGTGTGGATGGGAGATGAATGTCAGGTGTATCCTATGTGGAAGGGGAGGGATTCCTGGAAGCATTTTGGAAGTGATTGCATAGGAAAGAAAGAGGAGTGGGAGCGTGATTGCCAGGAGAAAAAAAGGGAGTGAAAGAATGACTGAGTGAGGATGGAAGGGGGGTGACAATTTTGAAGGTGATAACAAAGCGGAAGGAAACAGCGCGGAATGGACGCCTACGTACCATCAACTACGGAGAGGCGTCAAATTGAAGGTACCTAGGGAGTGAAGGAAGAAAACGCCGGACAGAAGGAGTCCGGAGTAAGGATAAGGAGTGAAAATACAAAAGAAGTTTAACGGGTTTGATTATTTTTTGTTGAACTGGTATTTATTTAATCAATTTTTGTTTGACAGTATTTAGTATGTTAAGTTTTACTTGTTCCTTATTATAATGAATGTATGTAATGGAGGGAGGGGGGAGTAATGTGCCAATAAAGGTTGTCTACTACTTTATATTCATAAAATTCTTCTCAAACCTTACACTACATTGCATAAGCTGATATCTCTGCATCGTTTGTATAGTTCATTAATGTCCCTTAGCATCTTTCTCAGCTAGCACCATAGGATGCAGTGTCCTGTTTAGAATCCATTGAACTTTCTCAACCCAGTCCGTGTGAGATCACGGAATTCGTGGTAAGATATAAGATGCGGTTGCATTGGGTGCTTAATAGTTGTTTGTCTCATTTCCCACCATTTTCGTTCCGCTCTTTCCCCACAGATGAATCTTCATTCTTCATAAATCTTTATGCGCCCATCGTTAAGGGGTACCTTAACGAAGGAATTAATTCAGATATCGAAACTCTAATCCAAGCAATGCCTATCAAATTTAGGTCAAGACCGAATATATTTTCATCAGTCGAAAGCAAAGTTACAAAAATCCCTTCTCTACATAATTCTTAACACTGAGATAGAGAGGCGCAACTACTACTAGTGATCATATGTACAAAAGGAAAGTTATGTTGGGTATAAAAAAAGTACAGGACTTAACTAACTTGAATACATTTTCTGAAAAGCAACCCTAATCAAAACATTACCGAAATCACTCAATTACATTAAACTCTTGACTTTTTGCCCTATTATTAAATACATAAGAAATCGACAACTTAATTGAGATTTATAATACTCCTTCTAAGCGGGAGGATAGAATGACGCAACTCCTAGTCGTGACCATGTGGCTTGAGAAAATTATCTTCTGCTCAAAAAATAAGTGCAGGAGATAACTAACTCGAATACATGTTCTCAAAAGCAACACTAATCCTAAACATTACCAGGATCTCTCTATGCTTCTTGCCCTAATATTGAATATAAAAGAAAACGGCAACTACTCTTAATCCAGATTAAAACGAATATGATAAGCATTCAACCAAACTGAACAAATATACCCAATAATTAATACATTAATCCATAGATATCATCGCTGTGAAAATTCTTCGGAAGAATTATTTTGTAAAAGATACATCATCATTCTGGTATCCGAATGATAACTTTAGTAAACAATTATGGCAACCAAAGTCATAAAAATCATTTCAAATAATATTTATTGTACAAAATTAATGACTATTTGAAATTTTGTGAACTTAGGGAGTGCATTGGATGAATCATATCAAATATAAACTAAACGCGATAAATAAACAAGTTTACCATTCATGTAAAATTCTGTACATGAAATCAGGAAACCCACATTACAACCTATGTGTAAAACATCAGTCTACAAACGGTTCGGTCTTGAACGATTCTATGCAACCACTGAAATATTTGAATGTTCGACGGAACAAACATTTCAATAGATGGGTCGATAGATTTACTCTAGGAATAGTCAATAATGCCAGAAAACTCAGAAACACGCAATCAACACCATTTTTCACACATAAGTGTATTCTTTATATTTAATTATATATTTATATAGCTTGGCTATTCTTTGCTGATTGTGAGACAAAACTATTACTGTGCTTACATACAGTATTCTGCAGCTCATTATTTCATATTTACGTGAATTTATAAATTGCCATAAAAATGCTTATTATTATTATAAATATCAACGTATTATAATGAATATCAGATACTTTACTTTCATAAAATACTAATCCAATTAAAGCTTACATAACAAATTACATACGCCCCTAATTAAGGAAATTATAGAGCGGAAATAGTTGAAAGAAAAGATGCAAAATTAATGTGTTCAACTTGTTACATTTTCCACGATCTCTACGATGCCCGAAGAAGTCCCAAGGTAGTTTTAAAGACGTATTTTATATAATACCTAATAGCCGCCTTCATTCTTCCATCCTTTCCGGCGTCCCTTTGTCCATTATGCAACGTATTTTCCTATCCCAGAAAGTAATCGCCTATTGAGACAAAGAAGCATTAGACGTATTGATACACAAAAAACCATTAAACGAATAAATGGCGAATTTACGTAGCTTAAAGTAATCCAATTTCTTGGCTGCTCGCGCAACAACAAAGGCGTGTTCGAGCGTTTGCACAGAAAAAAGCCTTGCGGTATAGTCTTTATCATTTGTTCAACAACTTAACTGTAAATGGCGCATTGCACGGACGCAAATAAATATTCCTGCTTGCCCGAAAAAGCTTCGCATATACCGCCGCCACCGCGGCAGCCGCTGCAAACCAAGAATTACGCTTATCTGTTAGTTCCGCAGTGGGAAAATGTATTCCAGTTGTCAGTGCGCATAAAACAATGTCAGCCAATGTACTACATGTTGAAATGATGAAATATTTCTGTTTTTATTTCGTTGCCTTGTGTACTGTGCGTTTTTACAAGCAATATTTATTTTCCTCGCGGAGATTTTCGTCGAATTTGGAAAGTTCGTACGCGGAAAATTACGTGTCGTATATTAAGGCCCAATCAGATTAAAGTAGGTATTATATTTTTGGCGTTTTCCAATTTATCTAATACCACCACATTGCGATGGAAGCAGAAACGCTCGAGATGAGCCTCCATCGCGCCGCCATAGAAAATTCTTTGTGGCCGGAAAATTTTCGCACATCGTGCCGCAAACCGCTAGAATTCTAGTTGCCAAGTTGCAAATTAAATTCGTGATGGGATTCTTGATAAAAAATTTCCTTTTCTTTAATATAATTTAATACGTTTCTTTACTTTTATTTGAGTTGAAATTATTTTAGAAGGAAAGAAAAATACGCAAGAAAAATTCAGGCAAATGTAATAAAATATGATTTTACTTTATAGGATAATTGTTTTTATTGCATTTAATTTATTAAAATTACTTTTCAAAATTGTACAATATTAATAATAATAAAGTCTATACCGCCTAATACTGATTTTCACATACTAGTCTAGTCATACTAGCCTTATGACCGTAGAGTAAATAACGATAACAATGACACTCAAACACTCTTCAGCTTCATGTTCAGGCATAGTATACGTGTATATCCCAGAACCCACAAATTCCTTCATTGTGCTGTACAAAACAAGCGAAGCTAATAATAGAGTAATAACATCTATATTTGCCTCATTAAATTGCTTCATTATAATTGTAACTTATAACAAGGTATTTATAATATAATCTATGGAATTTGTAGTAATATGAATCACAATTTCATGCAACATTTATTATGTTGGATGCAACATGTATTGCATGTTTAAATTACATTATTCAGACTAAACTGAATTAGTTGTTACTCTATTGCTGGCCAAATTTTGGAAAATTTTGATAAAATACAAGATTAGGCAATATAATCGTGTATTTTACCATAATAATGATGAATTAGCATATAACTTGAATTTACAAGGCATATTATTATTATTGTTACGAACAGATCGTAGAATTTATAATAGATGTTAATTATAACAGGTCGACGACTAACCGTCGTCGTCAATACATATAATAACACAGGAAACCTTCTTGCTTAGTAACCAACCGCAGCCAAATAGAATAAAGCTTACTTGTTCACAACAATTATTATCCCTATATATTAATGTTTCTTCAATTGTATCAACTCTCATACTTAAACATATATTAATAATTATAATAGGCATCATTATTGTACTTATTTGGAAAATTTCATTGATTTGCAGCTTTGTTGCAAAAAACGTTATTCAGCGTTTCTTGTTGATACCGATTCTTCTGAAGCAAATATTGCCCTCTCTTTCCTTGCTCCAGCCATTGAACATTGAGGAATATATTAATTAATATTTGTTTAACATTTTGATTTGTTACGTATACGAAATATTTGTATGTAAACAAGTATAATTGGTATTGAACTTTTTCTTCATTTTGAATGAATATTTCTTTGTATATCACTTCTACATCACACATTTCATCTTATTATGAATACGATTGGAGAGAATAAGACGAATTATATTCCACCCTCATGTGCCAAAAAAAACAGGGGAAAAACTTCGAAAACAAACCTAAGCTTTCCCCGAAAAGTTTTATTGAATTTCACTTGTTTTCTGTTTGTTGTTATACGCTTACGAATTGAATTTGAATTTAAATAACGTATGCTTCCGTGAGATTCACGAATTAAATGTTTATTCAAAACTTCGAGTAAAAGTAATATTTTCTTAAAGCAGCTTATCATCACTGGTTTAATCTCCTCACTGACAGATTCGATTTCGCCTTGTTCATTGCACTGGTGTTTGTAAAGTTCAGGTGTGCATAAAATGTGACATGAATATGTTAAAAGTAGGATTTCCTCACGCCGCACTTTGCAGCACTCAAAGTATTAGCCATCGCCAAAGTGCGAATGCCAAGCGCAACAGCAACAGGCGTGCCCGGGAAACTGCCTTTTGTTTTTCTCGCCCAGCGTCTGCATCCACGTAATCTAACAAAATAAAAAAAGAAAGAACCATATACAACGACGAACTATTACGTCCCCTGGTACACGATTTTGCGCTGACGCTTATGTAAGTCTTTCTTGTTTGCCAACAATGCGGCATGTCTTTCCCAAATGTGACTTTGACTACGCTGATTGAATAAAACGACGAGTTTGCATTGTAACGTCATAACAAAAAGCAGAAACTAGGGTCGTCAACATACTTTGATATTTATGACTCAAATTTTGACAAAGAATTTCATTAAAGCTAATTAATTATGAGGAAAGCTTACGAAATACATTTTATTAAAGTCACCGGCAGATTTTGACCTTTTATAATGGAAAAAGCTTAATATAAGGGAACTCATTTCATGTTTTCAAATTATATCTAATATATTTAATTAACATTCCAAAATAAATGGTATAAAGCTGAGCTTTAAAAAGCTTGTTTACTCATACATTTATTCATAATTTCATACCTTATTTTATAATAATTTTAATATATATTTTTGTAATTAATTTTAAGGTTTTAATCCTGTATTCTGTCCGAATACCTGGCCATCGACCTAACTGGTCCTTCAGGCTAGAAACAAGTTTTTATTTTATTTTTATTTGTATATACATGATAATGTGATTTTGTTGTTATTTGGTGGGGGCGAAGTTCAAGGGTGCTAAAATCGTAGTTGTCTTTGATATAGCTTTTTTTAAATGATTGTTTTCATGGTTCACTTGATAATTCGTTTATTGATGATTTTCTGCGCTAAAGTTATTGTTATCTTTGATACAAATACTTCATTAAAACTATATAAACATGATGGGCATGAATTTAGCCATGAAAACACATTTACTAAGCTTCTATAAGGATACACGACTATACCAAATTTTATTTATTTTTTTCTTATTTCTCTTCAGATTTACATCGAAATCTTACTTTTAAATTTCGAATGGTGCAGTGAAATGACAATATAACCAGAATATTTGCATTCAACCCAGAGTTTTTTTTTTTTTATTTTACTGTAACACACTGATTAGTTAGCGTATACACAATCATGGTGAAACGACTATGCATATGACAATTAATATGGAAATATTTAATTTTAGAACCCTCTTGAAATCTTGTTTTTAACGATTTTATTGTAAAGCTTACTGATAAAAAACATTTTTGGCTTCTGTCACGCCTGACTTCTTGATTTGACTTGTAATATACCGAAACCAGTCAATTACGGAAAATGGTTTGTCCCGTGACTTTCCATATATGGCAGGCGATTGGGGATTACAAAATTCGGTCGCAGTATCTTGCGAATGGTTTCACATTTGTCTTTCCTATTTTCATGCCGACATTCTTTGTCGGTCCCACTAACTAATTATCACTCTGGGGAAGTTGCAAATGAATGTTTTAACTGGACATTCTTCGCAATTCATCTGAATTACATTTCAATAGAAATCTTCACACCAAATCCGAGTCAGCGATCGCTAACTTCGACCCAAGATCGAATTCTAAAATCAGTGCTGTGCCTTGAAAATACAAACACACTCCAGTTTGGGCACTTGACCACCTGTCAGCACCTTGATTACGTCTTGATAAAATATATGTTGTTTATATAGTCTAATATTAAAAAATGTTTCCTGAAATTTAATGAATCTGCATGGAATTTGTTGAAAGCGTACAATTGTTCACACCGAGCGCACTGTAGAAAGTAATGATGTATCTCATTTATCCATATCAATACAGATCACATTTAATCATGATTGTTTGTTTACAAATTCTAAATCGAAATGAGCAATAAAATCGAGCAAAATATTCTCATTCTCATAGCAATCGCAACCAATCTACAATGAACGCGTCCGACAGCACAAGGTGCCTTAGGTTTATGTGACTTCAATGAAAACTATCATTGACCATTCAGAATTTGCAATTTTATAGTTTCGAATACAAGCAATAATGTAGTTTTTGAATTTTAAAATTACCTAATGTTGTTTTCTAACTAAACGCAATTAATTTGATCATTTAAGTTATATACCGATGAAGAATAAATTGTTGCAATTAAACGTTAAATGTCAATGTTTAGTGCTTATATTCGAAACTGTTCTTCATTTATAAACAAGGCGATAATTTGACTGCTCGATGAATTGTTTCGTCGATGATGTGGACGCTCGACAATATGGCGTCGATGAACGGACCATCGATGAAGTAGTTTTCAATGAATTAACTAGCCTCCGGCGATTTGACACTTGCTCACAGTGGAATCAGGTATTAATGCGTCTTATACACATGGTGGTCACTTTTCTTTTTCTACCTTTTCTCTACCTCTTTGTACTAGCTTGCTGGAAAAGCATAAAATTAGAACTGACGGTGCGGAATAGAATATTGTACAACGATCATGTAATGCTATACATTATTTACGAGTAAGATAAGTTGTGCAAGTTAGAGAAAATATATGATAGAGAAGCACATGTTATATTAGTAACCTTGAAACAAAATTTTTTAGTTCAACCCAATTTGTTAGATGGCGCTAGTAAGTAATTGGCTATAATCGGTGTTTCCGACCAGCGACGAGTTAGCACAAAATTTAAATTTAATGGAAGAGAAAGCCCTTGATTCAACAAATTATTATACAAAATATTTTGATTAATTCTCAGTTTCGTTTCATTTATTGCTTTGAATGACATTACCTTTTTGCTTTTGATCATCATTAAAGAACGATTACATGCTACAAATAGATTGAATCGATCGGCTTCTCTCCCGTATTTAAATCTGCATATAACTTCATTCTTCAAAGCGGTTAAAACCTCCAAGTTGGTCACCCTCTCAAAAACAAAACAGGCGGTAAGCAGCATATTTCCAAATGATTACTCCCTTCGTCGAAGAAATGTTCCAGCACGACCCAAAAGATTTGATGATAATAATATGTAATGTCTTAAAATAAATCTGTATTTGATAAATTGTCTTTAAATTTAAAAACAGTATTTAAAATGAATGAAATCAAATAGCAAAAAGTGACGCCACTCTGTATTTGCGGCTTGGGTTGAACTAAAGTATGTTGCAAATTTTACTGCAGCACTTGCGTTACTATACATATGTATTATCTATGGTGCAAGTCATACGAGACTATGACTTACCATATACAAGTATTATTTGATTGTTTCATTCATGGCCTACCACTTTGATGTTATCGCAATCGCGATGCAAAACAATGTCACGCATGTCACTGCATATTATAGGAACTTAGACGCATAACCAGCTCTGTAATGATTAACAGTGGGTTGTGTATATCCATTATTTAAATTGTATTGTATATATCAAAATCATTAATATAATGTGCATATTATAAAGCAGGAGTAGAAAAAATAATTACACTTCTTGCTATATTTCATATGACAATTACTATATTTCATACGGTCAACACAGAAGTAAAATTGTCGACGTTTTCATCGAAAATTCACTGACAATCATCAAATATTCAATACGATTTCAATCATCTGAATTTCAATCATTTCCCTAAATGATCTATGCGCTCATCTCCGAAATATTTTCCAGTCTATTTGCAACATTTTCCATTATGAAGCATTTCAATTTTGCCAAAGGTAGTCGAAAGTATTCAGTTATTCGTCACAGCGAGTATAATAAATAGTACTTCGTTTTTTTTTCATATGAAATAATATGAACCGTAATATAGGACGGCGAAATTGAAAAACGCTCCGCTGTGAAGCAAAAATAGCAGGAAAAACAAACGTCTCCAGCCTTGCGCAAACTGACACACTGTCAATCATAGAAAATCTCAACCGAAACGCGCCTAGTTTACATAATTATAAACCAGCTGCGATGACGAGCACATAATTTTGCCTTTCAACATATCAAAAATAGCGTCGCATTCATTTAATAAACACCCAATCGTGAGAGTAAAAATAATTAACAAAGTTTATTATTAATGATGGAACTTTCTTGTTGGGAAATTAGGAAATAAAATTAATGAAACTTAGCAAATATTATTAAATTCAAAGTTGCTCGGGCTTTTTTCTTGAAGCTCTTTCTGTCGTACTTTTTTTAATTCTGTATGCTTCGAACTTCCTGAACGTTAAAGTTAATCTCTGCATACAAGACTACTTCATGGCATGTCTTGATCTCCGGACACATGCCGTGCAACCTTTTTAATTGGAAATTTCCCTTTTAAAATACTTTCGGCCGACTTTATGGGGATGATGGAATGATGCGATGCGAGGAGGTGAGAGGGGTGAATCGTCCTAGTGGATGATATTATCCTGTATCCTGCTGCTATGCCTGCAGGAGTAGCTCAACAACAACAAACAAACAAGCTGAGCTTAGCCGCTATGATGAGAACAAACACTCGACGGTCCTGGCGAATTTTAATGAGTTTCGTCCAATAATTGTTGTGTCCAATTAATTGTGTTATGTCTGGCTACTAACGCACCATTTTTTCTAATGAATTTTGTGGAAAATTGGACAAAAAGCAATTCATTGACATAATATTCTGATTAGCATACCAGTATATTAAGTAAGTGTAATATTCAACAATTAAACCAAGAAAATGTTCAAAATTTCCTCATTTAATCATTGTGAATTTCGCAAATACTCGAATAGCAAAAATTCTACGATCCACATAATAAAATAAGTTATGTATTTAATTGGCAGACCGTTTTATAAACCGTATCGTAGACTGCACCTTGACTCATATATTTCGTGGAATTGACCTGAATTTGAGTCTAAAACGAAACTGGTGAATTTTAATGAGTCTGAGTCGGTAATTATAGGAAATTGGGCAATATAAATTTGATTGAGAGATATCAATCTGCGTACACGACAATTTTACAAGGGTATACGACAATTATAATAAAGGTATATACTTTGATATTTTAATAAAAGAATATTCTTGCAGTTTAATATACTGTAACAATTATAAGTTGACCTAAACCTTACTATATCTTACTTGCATATATAACTATATATAGAAACCACTTTTAACTTCTTTTAAATGTTTTAGAAGGCTTGATATAAATAATTCACAAAATTACAAACGATTGTGAAATATGCCATCAATTAGGGTAATTACACAACAGAACCTAAAATATCTTCAACATTTTTGGTATAATTTTAAGATTTTCTAACCCCTGCAAAGCATATGTTACGGATGTTAACGGATGGAATAACATGTTGAATAACATAATATCATTATTTAGTTATTTAAATTATATTTAACTGTGTCAATTAAGTTAGTTTCTATATTAATTAATTTTGAATAAATATTTTTTGAACTACCACAAAATCTCATGTGATACCAATTATAATTTTGCATTTCGTCCATACACCGGGCCATCAACTTTAACTGGTCCTTCAGCCTGGAATACATGTTTTATTTATTGTTTTTATTTTTGTTATACGTTATGTAAATATGATTGTAATGTGATGTTATTGTTGTGCTGATAACCTTGATTCTTGATATTGAAGACAGTGGTTCCTGGTTGTGTGTTGTTTGTAATTTGGTGGGTTGTGCATTGCGATTGTGGAGTGAATGCTGATTGTGATTTTTAAATGTGTGGAATTATTATGTGAATTTTGCGAGATTTTTTTGCAGTTACTTTTAAAGTGAAATTATTTAATAATAAATGCACACTTGTGGGGTACCCTCCACGAGGACTCGGACCCCGTCTGTTTGCATAATATGCCGAAGCGCTACCCATAATGCTGCCCAGGTGAGTTTTTGATACTAGTTACTCACAACTTAGGCTATCACAGGTACGACTTAGGAAATGAGTTGAACCGATTGTAATATTTATAATTTAGACTTTATATTACTGACATTGCCGGCAGTTTTGTTACATTTAACAATTTAGAGGCAATTTTGTTTGAGGGATATGACTTTAGAAACTTTACTCTAATAGATTTTATTGGGCAGCAAGTATTGATACCAGTCCAAAGTATTATTAAGCAGCTATTATGGTAAATATTTAAATATGCTGCACATTTTTGATAAATTCAGATTTTTTTTATATATTGTTGCGCAATAATTAAAATTGAAAAATAAAATGTTTTTTATATCAATTGTGTTTCGATTTCTTATATAACTTATGGCATTGTCTACGAAGTTATTACTAATATATTTCTGTGAAATGCATAATATTATTTCAAACTATTTACCGGAATTTCAATCCAACTTATGAAATTAAGAAATATCAGTTATAAAATATCATGATAAATAAACACATACATAGCAAATATCGACAGAAAGGAGCTGACAAGTTATAAAATGTTCATTAGTGCGAAATTATTGCAGCGTTCTGCTGCAATTGGACTTCGGCGCCGTCGACTTCAACGCAATAAATTTCAGCGATCGTCTTCGCAGCGTGCGGGCAAACTGTGGAAATCAATGAAAAAGCGGCGCGTGTTACTCACATGATAAAAACGAGGCGGCACATTGTCGCGATGTCATTAGGCCAGCGACGAACGCGTTCACACACAGATACTACACACTATATCGAACTCCATTAAAATTTCTGGCACGCTGAGTTAAAAGTGGCCGGTAGGCCTGTCGCTGGTGCGCCGTTGATGACGCTGGGGTGGCTGCGAGTCTGCTGCCGCCGGCGGTTGTTGTCGGCTAAAAATATAATCTGTGTGAAGGTACGATCCCGAACTAAATTTAAATGCTGTCATTTAGTCACTGGTATTTCGTGTACGTACACAGAATTTTCACAGCACAACACTCACGCACACATGCACACATCTACACGCACCGTATAAAATCTGTTACTCAAGGAAAACTTGAGTATTGCTAAACGCGCGCACTTCTTGGCAAATGGCAATTTTTACGCTCAGATAATGCATACACAAAAATCATAATCTTAATTCCCCTGTTTATATTCGACACGTGTGCGAATGTGCAAAAAACCTACTAAAGCAGAAGCACGCACACAATTTGTTTAACAAACTTTGTTTAAACACAGTGGATAATAAAACTTTACAACTTTCACTTGGTGCAATTGCGGGGAATTTTTTAAATTTTGTATTCTGGATTGAGCGACCAATTGTGGGTTTTTGAAGGGTGGTGCTTTTTGTTGGCTCCGAGATCGCGAAGTTGTTGGCGACGGCGGAGGCGGCGGCGTCGCGACGCTAGATTGGCGCGATGCGTGCGCTGTCCGTATGCCGACTGAGGCTGCGATGGGCCGGCTGGGTTGCGGATGCCGTGCAACGGAGAATTGGAGGCGGCGGCGGCGACGCGCGCACACAACACCCGCCACCGGTGAGACCGAAGATTATATTTCAACGTGCTAAGAATTGTGCAAACGGGGCTAATGTGCGATGCATAACTTATCATTGCAGTTCTGATTTCAAAGCAAATGATGAAACATTTCCTTACAATACTTGTAAACAGCATCGTTCAAAGAATTTGAATGGATAGATTCAGAGAAAATATATTATACCATTTTTATCATAGTAAATGTTCAAATAGATCAATACTAATTGTGAAATATCCACCAAAACTCACAATCAGTCATGATTTTTCACAAATATGGTGGTTACCTTATGAGTTCCAGGCCATAAGGATATACCTGGCAATATTATGACTGACGAACTTGCCAAAAAAGTGGGGGAACTCCAATGTTATAGGTCCAGAGGCCTTCTGAGGAGTCTGCTGGTTGGATCGAGATGGCTGGATGAAGAAAATTTAACTGTAGGAAGAGACAGCAAGACAAAATTACTGCAAGAACCCTCCTGATACGAGGAAACGCAACCAAACAACCAGAAGGTATGAACTTACAAGAAACGATATGAAAAATGTTCACTGAACTCAAAACAGCACCCTGCATCTTAAGGTACCATCTGAGACAAATAAGACAGTAAATCAGTGAACTATGCAGGCTAAGAATAAGTAACAGAGATGCAAAGACATCTGAGCACTCAATCTGCTCGTGTAAAGCAGCAAAAGGTGTGAGATGCAACCTCTTTGGCACAGACTTTTTGATAATCGAGGAAGTGGATTGGGTTAATACCCAAGGGTATCGTAAGGCTTACTAACAACCTGGACCTCAATGGGTGAACGGGGAAGATCAGTAGACCTGCTTTATTATTTAAATAATCCTATATTTTTCTGGTTGTGATTGATTTTGACCAACAACTAACTTACCCATCCATGTTCTAATTCATAATCCTCTCTGGAGCGAAGCTTGATCTCATCTAGATTCCCAGACAGGTAGGTTACAAGTTGGGAGTATTATAAGCTGACTATACATTGAAGGATTAAGCAGTAATTAATTATTGAAACAAATACCTAATTTTAACTTATCTGTTCTACAATGGTTTATAGTAATTCGCTTAGTTAAGAATCACAGAGAGAAATAGATCTGATTAAGATAATGCCTACATTGCTGGACTAAGAAAATAGTTACTTGATTGTTTATTAAAAATAAGATAAGTTTTGTAAATATATTTTATTCCTTCAGAAGGTTCGATTTTGTTTTATCTCGTAGTTGGAGGGTCCAAAAAATATGTGAAACGCTGGAATAGTTTAAAGAAGTTTTATTATCAAAAAATAATACAGGGGACCTGTCGTATGATAAGATAAGTCGAAGGAGGGCGCTGTGGTCCTGGAATGTTTTATTTTGTATGCAAAGAAAAACACAACGTATGCCTTAATTGTTTTATACAGACTCCTAAATTAATTACGATGTAAACAAATATCATAATTGTGAGTAATTTGATATCAACAAAGAAAAAACTCTAAATGCCGTTCTTGCAAGTGAGTTAACAGTTAATAGAAAACTTAGATGCATTTTCGACAGAAATTTTATTTATCCTTATTTTATTTCTTCTTATATCCCTCCATATTAAAAAAATATGTAAAAAAGTATTTTTAGTAAAAATTGAAATATGTATAGTTATAACTTACATACTTTTGAGGAATCAATATTATGCGTATATAAGTTAGTATTGCGCTGTTTTGCTGACAATTAGCTCAGTAAATCACGGGGATTTAATAACTGCGTTAATCAATGTTTTTTTTTTCATTAATCCTGGGCGGTCAACGCCACTAGCACTGCGACCAACTTAGATCTATTGTGCATGGCCCAATAATATGGGTCAATAATGGAGATCACCCTAGAAAAGGCTAGAATCTCCTTGACCGACTTTCCTTTGAATTCAGCAAGACTTAACTGCTCGCGCCTAGCAAGGAAAGTCTTTCCGGTGCTAGGGATGCACAAGTGCAGAGTAGGTGTTAAGTTGAGTCCACCTCCGACTTACATAGTCTGCAGCTTATGAGGTCGCCTTTGCCAATATTGGCTAGGTGGTACAAGACCTCGGCATGACCTATCAGTAGGCTAACAAGTTGCCTAATATCGCTATTTTTCAACTTTATAATTTATTGGGCTCTGTGAGTGCTGGG
>WSZQ02077543.1:1892-18942 GCA_019419845.2 Weissflogia rhopalogaster
CAATCTTCTCGTAGTTAACAAGACGCTTGCTCCCTCACTGGCCCCTTATAACCAATAAGTTTAGTGTGTTGCCTATACTTAGATGTGTTGCCTACATTTAAAAGACTGAGAATCAAGATGTCACATCTAGAGATGTATATTTTCTAAAAATTGTTTATGACTATAGATCTGTGTTTTCAATAGTGACACTCTATACTCTATACAAGCCATACATGCATAAGTCTTCTTTGGTTGCCTATATACATTTAAATATATGTGTATCATTAAATCTAGTCAATCTAAACTTTCACCTCTTTTTACGCCTTGCAAAAGGTTCTGTACATTTTAGAAAATATAAATTAGCTCATCATTCTCAGAGTAATAAAATATTAATCTAATTATAATTGGTGTTGCCTATATCCAAAGGTCCTCGAACCGACAGAACATATCGATAAAAATTTAACATAAAATTGACTTCTCATCATATACTATCGTAATGTAATTGAAACATAAGCCAAATTAGCTTTCTCTACAAATTCTTCTACCTACATCTAATATTTCTATTTGCTGTCTAATTTAGAACCCATTTCATTGTTAGTTTTGAATGAGCCAACATCGAATGATGTAGGTTATAATGCTGAAGGTTATAATACCAAGTATGTAATACAATTTTTTGTTTGAATTTAATAACCGGCGGCGTCGAATTTTCAGACAGGAAAGTGCGCTCGACGCGTTCGGAATGCAATTAACCGGCGATTTCGTGGACTTTTGATGGCTCTGTGTGGCACCAAGTACCCCGGCACACCATCGCCAGCCAGCCAGGTACAATCGACGTCGCTGACCGCACGCACTCGCGCTCACAACGCCGACAGGAAGTCGTAACAATCATTTTCAGCTGTGCGGCGCTGCATCCTAATCTTGATACCGATATCAATCCACTGCGATCATTGAATTACAAATAAGATCGCCGAACGATCTTGGATCAACAAAAAAGCAAAAGCGCACGCTGAAAACGATGTGCATAAAATGATAAAATGTAAAGGGAAAAAAAACGGAAATAATAAAGTTGTAAAATTGTACAAAATGCCCTGGAAGGCCGTAAAAGCGATTCTGAGCTAATGAGGTCTGGCCCTGGCACGACGGGAAAAGAGAAATTCGGCTATAAATGCGATATTAAGTGGTCGTTAAGGTGTACTACCTGGATTTTTATTTGCATAGGATTTTATTAGCAAGGTTTTGCCATTATCTGCAAACTTTTCCTTTGTTACTATAACTGTTTAGTTTAGACCTATGTCAAAAGAAGTTTTGTTAAAGTTTTTTGATAGTTGTTGAAGAAAAGATGTAGACAATAATTTATAAATGTTCGAGTTTCTTCGAAAGTACACATTTGTAAATCTGATTTCTCTTGATTTGAATGGATATTTCAAAAATTTTCACCATTATATTATAACTATTTTCAGCTTTAGTAAATAGCATTTTGAAGATATCATAGAAAGATCTACAGATTTTAAGTGAAATAATTTCGTTTCAACTCAATTGTTAGATGTGTGGTCTATATTTAGTGGTCTTAGAACCAACAAAACATACCTAGTGAGATAAGTTTTATTAAGAAAATGCGTTTTAAAGAGTCTAAAACTTTTACTAGTCTTTATAGATATATTCAATTAGTTTTAAGACCCTGAAATATAGGCAACACTAATGACATCTCAATGTAATCTCAAGTTTGCAAACCTTTGTCAAACATTTGTCTTGATTCGAATGGCAATTTCAACAATTTTTACTTTTCTAAATACTTATAAATATTGTATATAACTTTTTGAGGATATGATGAAGAAATCTATGCATTTTAGAAACAATAATATCGCTTTCGTTTAATTTTTCGGGATGGTACTGGCATTTGGGGAATGATGAGAAACGATTTATAGCAAGGGTAATGTGTCTGAGGAAAGGAAAACATGTCGGAGGAAATCAGAAAATGTGCAACGTGCATCACGATCTCATGATGAAAGAATGTGATGGAATAAAGAGATTCCTAAAATTGAGAAGGAAAATTAGCTGGGGGTGGGAGGTTGTATGAGCTAGGAGAAGGGATTGACAGGATTCAGTTGGCGAGAGAAGATAGGATAGAAAGAAATAAACAAGAAATGTAGTGACAAATGTAATTCTATTTTAATTTTTATTGTTTGCATTTTAATTTGTAGAAATTTATTGTCTTTTTACAATTTTGTGAATTTATATGTTTGAATAGGAATAGGTATGAAGGGGAATATTGGAAAAAGAATGAATACCCAAGGAAATGGAAGAGCATGCAGGATTCCCAGCGACACGCACCTTCGCATCTTTACCCTAAACCAGATCACAGAAAAAACAATTGCTACGCAGAGAGAAGTGCATATTATGTTTCTTAACCTTCAGGCATACGACACGGTACCATAGAAAAGAAAAAACTCTGTGAATCGATTCCCAGATTCACAGAGTTCACAGAGCAGCCGAGAAATCAAAACTAGATAAAGTCAGAAAGGCGCATTTCCTTGCCATCATGGAAAGCCGGACAGCTCATTAGTAGAAGACGTCCAAGAGCGACAGCTCAGATGATATGGTATAATCACGTGGAAAGAATGAGAACACATCTCATCGGCTGTCGAAAAAAAAACAATGGAATGGACCCCAATAGAGAGTGATAGAGTGCTTCGTGGTTAGCCTTGTCTGACCGATGTATTAAAAGGAGATAGGTTGTTTCTTCGAGTTGCTTCGTCTCTTTCTCTATACATTGGTCAAGCAAGACGAAACAAAGCGAAACGTGGCGACACGCTTAGTCTGACGGGCTCCTTACGTGGGTTGCCTATATTTGGTGGTAGTAGAACCCAGAAAATATATCTAGTAATGTAATTATTTCTAAATTGGGGCTCTCGGAGGAGGCAGTGGCAATACTTATGGGTTGGTAGCTAGCTGGTGGCAGAAATTGTGAGAATAAGACGCCCGGAAAAATAGGAGCTGACGAGACAAGAACCAATTCGAAGCAATGCATATGACCATGGCTATCAAGTGGTGCAGGTAGTAGGGAGGAGACAGGTTTATATGGACTGCCAAGAAAAAACGGTTGGTGAAAAACCAAGAATGGCTAACGAAGCTAAATGTGGATCGGAAGACAGGCAGAAAGGTCTGGATGGAAGAAGGGTACAGAGAGTGTTGGCTAAGCGGAGTAGGATATGATACGTGGGAGTACCTGGCGTGGGAATGCGCGGAAATGTATGAGGGATGGGCAGAAGGTCTGAGAGGAGGTGTGAATATGATAGGGGTGGTTGGGGGAGAGAGAGGATGGGGTGTCTAGGGTCCCGGTCATCCTGAAGGAGAAGGAAGGCTGGGTAGTAGAGAGATTGAGGCTGGGGTCGCTGAATTTTATCTGGTTTTGTTGTTTCTTTCTTCATTGCGGCTAGTAGGTTGTGCATTTTTTATAGTTTATCTGTTTTGTTATAGTTTCTAGTTTATTTATATCTTTGTTATATGTGATAGTATACAATGAAATTACAGTATATGCAACCCAAATATCAACGCATACGATGGCGTCCGATGACAGCCGAGGACGTACGGCGGCATCTGTCAACACGAACACTGTCGAGGGTAGCCGATGTTCAAATTCAAAACTCAAGATCTTTTCGGAGAACTTATTTTAACGCTACTGGCGAGAGAATGCGAAATGCGCGTCATCGGCGGCAGTTGGCTGTTGGCCGCCTTACGACGCGGTTGATGTTTAGACCGACGGTCTTAATGATGCACTGTCTTTGTGTAATTGTCAGTTCGGGGGTTAATGGTCGGGTCGGTTGGAATTTTCTCTGGCTGATAGTGCCACCAAGTTTAAATTATTAAAGTCTCCTAACATATGTATATAGACTTTAAGTAGCAATGTGAAGAAGTTGTGAAAGGGCATATTCTTTCGTCCTTTCACAACTTCTCCAAATAAAGGTTGATAATAATAATAATTATGGTTTGGCAATTGAAAAGTATAAAATATGAAAGTCTTTTTAAATATATTCCTTGATTTCTAAGACCGTGAAATATAGGTAACACATTATATATTCAACACCAATGTAATATAGAAGTTTCTAAACCTAATTTTTCTTCAAATTTTTTCATCTTTCTAAGGTCATTTAAATTTTGTAAATAACTTTTCTTAAATATGTTATAGATAAGTCAATGCATTTGAGGTAATATAATTTGTGTTAATTGAAAAATCTATAAATATACCTGTCTGCAAAAATATAATTCTAAAGTTCTAAGACCCTGAACTTTAGGCAACACAAATTTTGTAATTCATAGAATTCTGAACATCATGTTTCAATAGTTGAAACATCCTAAATATTTTTAAATTTTCTAAATAACATTTTAAAGATATGAATACATATAAATCTATTCATTACATATACATATTATAAAAAAAATGTGTAGAAAACAGAAAGTTATGAGGGTAGTCTGGTCATAAAACATAAAACGTATGTTTAAGTCATTTTCTCACCATAATTTCCGCATTTTAACAACCCATATTTGAATCGAGACCTGGCTGAATACAGAATAATGCGTATGAAACGATATAAATTATAATGAATTAATTTATCTGGCATTTACCATCGACAAATAAATGACGACCGCCATTAAGTCGATAGTTTCAAACACATATCCACAAACATACACGCTGCATGCCTGAAGACAGGCGTTCAACGACATAACTTAACTCGACGCGCCTGCAATTGCACCGTAATGCAGCAATTTATTTCCACCTTGTATTAATTATGATCCACGGCAGCAAATGCGTTATGATCTATCTGCAGCGCGGCGTTGGAACTTGTTTAGACGCCTGCCATTTTCAGCTTAAGTACCCTCCTAGAATACCAAGTGGCATCGAAAACGATCCGCTCTCGGTGCGTTTATCTCGCTCGTCTGCAAAACCATCATAACCATCAATGGACTCGACCGACTCAACTGACTTAAGTTGCGCCGAGTTGAGTTGCGACTTTTTACGTCGTGGATTTCTTTTGCTGATATATATCAATGCGTTTACAGTGTTGCGCTTCTGTTGTCGTTTTATTCCGCCAGCCACGTGGTTGTTTTGTGCGCGTAGTCTTCGCCATCTTCGGCCATATTGTCGGCGGCTACTTTCCTGCGACAAGTTCGACAAGTCTGCCGGCTGGCACGTAAAAGTGCATGAAATTCATCGCGAATCGTCGCCGGTGCCGGCAACATTGGCATTGGGAAAACCGGCACGGTCTTATGAATGGCTGCCGGCGTGCCAAACAAGTTTGACTTCTTGCGAAACGCGCAAAAAGTACGAAAATTTCACTCCAGTGCATAGTGCATGTGTTTTTTTTTCGCTGGTAATATAGGCAACCTGTTTTACTTCCTACTTAAAATGTAATAAATGTACAACGCATACATTTATATAGTTATCCTTAATTTTCTGAAAAGAGTTTTAGTATACGTTCGTGAAATTTGGTACTATTAATTTTTCAACGTTCTGACACCTTTAGGAAAGATAATACACGTCGAGATATATTGCATGAGTTCTAAGACTAATAAATATAGGCCACCAACTTTGCTAATTGTATGTTAATTTGTTCCATATATGTGGATGGGATATATATGGATAGGAGGGGAGGAGGTGGAGGAGCAAATAAGATAAGGTAGGATATGTTACATGTTTAAAAGTCTGCAAGCCGACAGCTATCCGCGGTCGGTAGATACATTCTTAGAATAATCACTGAATACTTGGAATCCGAGGAATCCGATAAAAAACAATTTTTTTTCTTAAAAATATCCTACGAACTAAAATATATATTAATTATTGCGGGACGAGACATGCTACATGAGCATATACAGTGATATGCGACTTTTTAGGAATCGCGATATGCAGCTTGAGTTCAGCGGTACCCGAAGTGTCGATAATTCGCGGCTACAAATCATCGAAAATCAGAGAAACCAATATGTGCACGCTTAGCCTGAACGAACATTTGAATTCGTTGTCAAGACCTCGTGCCTAACAGGTGGTAGAACACCCGCAAATTCTCAGATGTGGCATTTATCTTAGTACCCGGCAGGATAGCTAGAAGCTTCTATAACCCAGAGTTCAAGTGGGTTCAATTATTGGGTAGACAACCTGGTTAGTTTAGTAAAGGGGAGATAGTGCTCAAAGATAAGATGGTAATGGCTAGAGTGAGGTATGTGTCGGAGGAGATGATCTCGACGGGCATCGGGTACATACAATGTTTATGATGCAAGGGTCGAGTGAACTCATGGAAGCACTTGGCCGATTTGATGACCGGACGGGCAAGGTTGGGAGCAGAGGAATTGCGGCACACCACTAGGGAATATGCTACAAGTCTTAAGTTTTGTTTAATCTTTATTTGTTGTAAAATGTATATGCAGTTGTTTTATTGATATTTGAATGAAGTGGCAATGAGGAAGCGTAACCGATAATAAAAGTTACTTACCTATATAGTTGTTAGGTGTGGTACATATATTTAGTGTTCTTAGAAGGAACGACCATACAGCGAGAAGGGCCAGCAAATATATATGCTGGCCGTTGATCAGGAGGAATATTCATATGTCGGAGGAAGGTAAAGTGAGAGTATATAAGACTTTTGTGCTAGCTTTCCTGACGTTCGCAGTAGCAGCGTGGGCAGACAGCAGTGACACCAAGCAAATTGCTCGCTCCACCGAAATGAGGACACTAAGAGACTCAGTGGACCCACTTTAAGGGATAAAAAACGAAGCAGAGATATAAGAGAAGCCTTCGTCATCCAGGATGTAGTAAGATGGATGCAAGAAAGGCGGAGGCAATAGAATTCGCACGTTGAACCGTATGAACGCCGATCGCATCGTATACTGGACAAAGAGCAGTATCCACAACGAACAAAGACCACTGGGGCGTCCACCCAGCCGTTAGAGAGACTCAGGGAATTCCACGTCCTAAGAAACAGGGGCAATTCTGTAAGAACTGGCCCGAGACCTAGAAAGAAGACCGAGGAGGAGGAAGAGAAGCGACAACGACCAACTTCACATGCAAAGGACAACCTTACACCGCTAAACAGGTTGCGATACCAGGGGGCAAGCCTAGACGAACGAGAAAGAAGATGGGGAAATAAGAGCTAGAAATAAAAGTTACTTTTTCGTGGAAAAGCAGGTGGGCCTGAACATCAGAAGAAGATTAGTACCGAAGATAAACAAGCAAGTGCATATGAAAAATGAAGAAGAAATAAAAGCTATGGATGTAACATTCAGAAAATAATGTAAAGCAGTGCAGGAAAAGACGACCCCTTTGGAAGAAAGATACTACGTAGAAATGTAGGTCCTACGCAAGAAGGGACAAGTATCGGAACCAATACAATCAGAAACTATACCAAAATTACAACGTATGCACAATATCCGAGTATATATGATTCCTGCGACTGAGATGGGCAGGGTCCGAGGTCAGAATGACGGAAAGCAGACACTCAAACTTCAAAAATGTACGGGACAAGACCAATCGGACAACCCTGGGAAAGATGGATAGATTCGGTGCAAGTAGACTCAAAGAAGATGCTCAAAGTAAGCTGACGGATAAAAATAGCAAAGACCTGAGGAGAATGGAGGAAGAAAGTGGCGGAGATCAAGGTCCACTAGGACCCTACAGCCTTAGGAAAGGGAAAGGGAGAATCAACGAAACATATCCAGTGATGTAATTTTTTAGAATTTGAGTGTAAAAAGGTCGGTAATATACTAAACACACATCATCTAATTGTAATAAACGCTTTTCTAAGCCATGTTTCTCTTGATTCTGATGGAAATATCAACATTTTTCATTCTTTTAAAATCCTTTACATTTCCTAAATATCTTTTTGAAGATATGATAGATAAATCAATTCGTATAAGAACACGGAACTAACTAACTAAACATATATAATGATGATTTTATCTAACAATTGTGTATTTTATATGTTTAGAAATATTACAACTCTTTCTAGATATGTTCCTAAAGTTCTAGGACCTTAAAATATATAGGCAACAAAAGTTTCCAACTTTATAAATACATTTCCCAACTTAACACGGATTAATACTGAGTTTCAAAGGAACATCTATAATACTATATTCTGGACGGAATGGACGATAAGATATCATAATTTTAATTAACTTGTCAGTATCGAATGACCGCACCTAACAGTTATAATTTCATACAGCCGTAGGCAACCAAATTAACAAGATGTCTGAAACCTATATATAAAATAGGCAATAAAGTAGCAGAAAATGTGAGTGCAAATGGCACAACTATCTCCAGTGACCGGATGCTGGCTGGCAAAAGGCGAGGGAATTGCAAGATACACGGCACACGGTTGCATGCGAAGAAATGCAACGAATTGGGTCAGCATCGTTTCACATATTATCTGTATGCATTTATGTGTATACGTGTGGGCCAGCCATATATTCGCGAGAAAAGTGGTGCACGGTGCGAAGATGTCGATGTTGGGCGCTGGAAGAGAGAACAAAAAAAAAACAACGACACACAACACGTAAGCACACCACACCAACTGCAGCATTTGCAGTGAAACGGCCGACGTAATTTATGTTTATTGCAGTACCCAACAATGCCGTGCAAGGTGCTACAAAAATGCGCAATACAGGCGAGAATAATAAAATAAAAGAATACTAAAAAAGATTTCTCCGAGTAGAAAAATTTCATTATATTCAATAGCAGTTTTAAATTATTGCCACTTTAGAGTAATTTGGGTTGCCTAGATTCATTGGTCTTAGAAACTGTGAAGTCTGTAGTCATACTTCACAGTTTCTAAGACTTTCTAAGAATATAACTTTTAAAAAATCTGGTATAATATCTGGTATACGATGAAATTATATTATTTTTAGGTAATTGGCTTTAGAGTTGCCTATAATTCAGTGTATTAGAAGCAGTAACAAGAATAACCAGAGTGAAGAACATAACGAAAGATTTCTCGGTTCTTATCAAGATTTCGAAAGAATAAATGAAAAAAATCTATTGTCAAAGCATTATCAAACTATTGAGAGTTATTTGGATTGCCTAGATTCATCTTTCGTAGAAACTTGAAGTATAACGTCAGAGTGACATGTAACCTTTAAAATAATCTGGATAAATGACTAGAAACATCATAAAGAATGCTATTTGCAAGCAACTAACATTAAAGTTGCCTACAATTCAGGATTTTAGAATCACTGGCGAGAATAATAAAAGAAAAGGACACTAAAAAGCTTTCTCAGAGCTTAAAAGCTTGTGAAGAAAAAAAAATCAATATCATTAACAAAGTTTTACATTTGGTAGTAGAAAAATAGAGATGCCTGCAATTCAGAGTCTTAGAATCGCTGGCGAGAATAATAAAAGAAAAAGAAAACACTAAAAAAGATTTCTTTAGGCTAGAAAGATTCTGAAAAAAAAAGAACGTAAAAGAAATTATTACTTTCAGTAGCATTATCAAAGAATTACATTTAAGGAGTCATTTGGGTTGCTTAGATTCATGGTTCTTAGACATTGTGAAGAATGACCTCAAAATTAAATGCAATTAAAAAAATGTATGAATTAATAGAAATACGATGAAATGCTATTATTGTAACGTATTTGTAATTAGACATGCTTACAATTCAGAGTCTGTGAATCACTGAGGAGAATAATAAAAGAACAAAAGAAGAAGAAGAAAAGAACACCAAATAAGATTTCTCGGAGCTTAAAATGCAAAAAAACAAACATTATTTTGAATAGCAATATCAAAGTGTTACGTGTAAGAGTCACTTGGGTTGCCTGAATTCATGGGTCTTAGAAACTGTACAGTATGACTACAGAATTGCATGTAATTTAAAAAAAACGAACTGTGGGAATTAATAAAAGCATGATACTCAGTATTTGTAATTAGAGTTTCCTACGATCCAGTGAATAAGAACCACTACCAAGAATAATAAAAGAAAAGAATATTAAAAAAGATTTCTCGGAACTTATCAAGGTTTCAAAAGGAAAAAGGTATTAGAACTATGAATACATATAAAAGTTATTTGGGTTACATGATGAAAGATCATATCTAGACGATTCGGAGAGGAAGACTTTATTCAACAAAGACCTTGGATTTTCTAATGGCATCACCATCGACTATAAAGGGAACAGATCGCATTGGGCCGATGTAAAATGGGATAGAGTAGAAACTTCGGATTTGCATGGTCGGAATAATATTCAACTTGTCCACAGTAGTAACACCCCAACTACTCACCCCTTTGCTATGGCTCTCTACAAAAACTATATCTATTGGACCGATTGGTATCAGAAGAATATAGTTAGAGCTGAACAGAATACAGGGAAGAAAGCTGATTTATTTAAGGCAAATCTAGACGGGGCCATGGGAATTAGGGTAATCTCTGAGAGTCGTCAGAAGAGTTGGAATCCGTGTTTGGTAAATAATGGAAGATGTACGCATTTGTGCTTATACTAATCAGACGAATTATGTTTGTCGATGTCCTAACGAACAAAGATCTATAAACTAGGTAACGCCAACTTCACATTAAACTATTGAATTTGCAATATTCTGTTCTAGATCCTGAAAACTTGGTTCCTAATAAAATTCCCGCAGGAGATGAAGACGTTGACGAACAAGGCAGTGTTCCTTGATCCAAATGGAAAAGTTTGATGACGCATTCACTGGTCGTAAGAAGGCATCAGACCTCCACTTCTATATTATGTTAACAGCTCCCATTATCTACTTGATTCTGGTTGTGTCTGCTCTACTGGCTGTGTTTCTGATGCTCCGTAAATCTCGAAAGAAGTTACTCTATGCGACCGGGAGGAGTGTGATGACCTTCTCAAATCCGAACTTCGTCCAATCCGAGGGAAAATAAAAAAAATCGTGCGAAATAATAGAACTAAGACGAAATACTAATCATTTAATGAATTTGTAATAAGAGTTGCCTACAACTGAGAGACTTAGAACCCACCTAATATACCTACAAAAAAAAAACGCCTAAAAACGTTTAACAAGGACTAAATCATGACAAGTTGAATAAAAATGCTGAAGTATAGCATTCCCTTAAACTCCAAGCAGCCAACATCCTGCTACATATTGATAGGATTTGTCCCGGCTTTTACAGAAACGGTGAAGACATCCGAAATGTCAGCAGTCGCAAAGCGGGTTGGAATATCAGCATATAAATCGAATCATATCGGATTTGCATTACCCCGAAAACATTCGATTGGCCCTGTCGGGGCCGGCACAAGAGTTACGCGCATAATAAATTGGCGTGTTATCCGCCCAGTTGGCAAGCAAGTAGGCACGTTCCGTTCCTGGGTGAATGAACAGGCCGAGAGAAAAACTATTAGCGGTCCGAAATTCATGGGGTCAACTTGGTAAAACCGTAAGTCCATATGAGATTTAGACGTATCGGACAAATCATGAGTTGGCAGAATATACCGATTGCATCACTGCATCGCGGTCAAGTCATTAAAAGCTAAAGGAATGCAACTTATTCTACTCTAATTAAAATTATGAGAAGTATGAAATGAATTTAAAAAGGAGTTACAAAGAAGATATTCCACATTGAATACAATTCCTAAAAGAAAATTTCATATGTGCGTATTCAAGTTAGGAACAAAACTATGATGCAAGATTATTCTGTTTCTGCTTAGACGATATTTGTGTTGCCTATATTCCAGGGTCTTAGAACGCGTGGATTATTTTTAAAAGTCATGCAATATTGCTCAGATAGTATATTTCATTTCATTTTACTCTTTTACTGAAGAACATTAATTCTTAAGGGATGCAACTTATTGCATTATAATTAGAAGTGGATGCATGAAGCAGAATAAAAAACAAAATGAAAGTGAGTTGCCTAATTTCAAGGGTCCTAGAAGCCCTGGATTATATCTATTTTAAACGAAACAAATTTTAGTTTATAGATAGATAGATAGATAGATAGATAGCCTTTTATTTTGGCATTTAACATTAACTTTACAAAAACCATTCTCCAGTAGACTTTTACATTACATAAAAAAACTCAACAATAATTTACTACTAATATTTACAACCAAAATAAATAAAAATAAAAATACAACTGTTGTATTCTACCCCACTTTATTGAGTCATACCTCTCCTCATTTACTGAACTATACTATAATTAATACTATAATTATACTATAATTATTTACTTAAAAGTTATTTGCAAAAATAGTTCAACATAGAAACAACAAAGAAACTTTCTATAACTCGGGCGTTTACCAAATTAATTGCAATGACTTCAACAGTTTTATACAGGACAAACCGGAAGAAACTTTGTAATTAGTTTCAAAGAACATCTAAGAATCACCAACAATTCGGGGAGTCCCCAATGCCCGACACTAACAGACCACCTCATAACCGCAGGCCATAGATGCACTTTGGAAAACCTAAACATCCTCCACATTTGTAGCAAGAGCCATAAATTCAACACGTTGGAGGCGATTTACATAAAACGTGCTATATCCACCAACGTGCACATGGTCCTTAATGACAGGAAGGATTAATTGCAGAAAGGATGTTAAAAATATACTAAACTTAGAATAGAATAGAATAAAATAGAATAGAATAGAAGAAACTTTAAAAAAATGATAATTCAAGTTTTGAAAAACATTCTTTCTTCTTTTGATGTTATTTGTTGTCTATATTCAAGCTTCATAGAACACATTGATTATATCTAAAAATAGTGAAATATTTTACAACGAATCATTTGATGTTTCCTTTTATTTTTAATAACTAACGTTAATATGTAAGAAATGCGACTTGTGTTACTCAGAATAGAATTAAAATAACGAGAAAGAGAGTATTAAATAGTTTACAAAAGCCAAATGCAACAGAGAATACATTTAGTTAAAGAAACTTTGAAAGATGTTCATAAGTAAGAAAAACGCGCAGATGTTATTTGTGTTGCCTATGTTCAAAGGTTTTCAGAACCCAAGGGTTATATCTAAAAATCTTGATGTCATTTGTATTACCTAAATTTAATAGTTCGAGAACCCATAGAATATATCTAGATATGAGAAATAATGTAAAACGCGAAACAATTTAGTTTAAAAGTGTAAATATCGGATTTTCTAATATTTCGTAATATGCCAAACTCATTAAACCAATAACCTAACGATGCGTACTAAATAATATTCATATTTCATCACGATATGCACACTTCCTGTGAATTCGCATAAATACGAAGCTAAAACGTTTCAAATGACGTGCGTTTCTGTAAATGTTTAATTTACATACATCGGAGGATATTTGTACACCATATATTTAATGCCCACAGTCAACTGATTGTCGATTGTTTAGCCTCGTTAACCTTAGCCACATTACGAACAGTAACTCTTCCTTTATTCCTCCTCAATCATCTCTCTTGTTTCTTGCTCTTGTGGGTCAATAAATATACTTCGTCTATGCGGCTGACAATAAGTGTAGGTAACATGTAACATGCACACTGTGTTTGTGGGTTTCTTATGGATGCATGACTAATGCGCGTCTTAAAAAGTCCATGCGTTATTTCCCATTCTTTTTCTCGGGATCGTCGAGCGGCAAATCGAGAGGAGGTAGCTGAGGTAGGTTGAAGTACACCGCAAAAAATAGCCGCACACAATGACGAAATCCAACGACGACCGATGTCTAAATCGAAAATGTCGCAATGATGTAATGCCGTAATGAGATTATGACGCAAAAGTGCGGTAAATGCCGCTATCCACATTAAATTAGATTCTTTTCGACTTTATACGTTTGAAGATAGGCAACTAATTGAACGAAAAAAGTAGTTTTGGGCTATTCATCTTTTCTTTACGGTGAGAAAAAATGATTGGAAAATGGTTAATGGTTTATAGATCATTGATTCTAAACTACTGTGGTGGGGTACTTTCATATGCTAACGTTAAAAATGGATCTCTAATTTTAGATATATTCTAAAACAGGGGTGAACAACCCATGGCCAGCCGAATTTATTTATACCACCACTTTGAATTGTAAAGCCTGAAGGCAGGTTTGACTAGGGTCAAATTTGCTACATTGTGAGCCATCAAATTTTGAAAAAGTTAAAAGTGTGCCCCAACAAATGTTGAGAATTCCTAGTTTAGAGTATGATCAACTTTAGGTAGAAATATTCAGATAATAGTCAAAATAATAAAAATAAATAAATATGGAATATATTGTGTGTGATATGTTATATGTTTAACGTTTTTGATATACTCCACGGATTATAACACACTGGAATATAGGCAACACAAACAACAACTAAATAGAAATAGTTTTATTTCTAGAAAGCGTAGTCACATGCAAATATCTACGTGTATAAGCTAAATAACTGTAATCATAAACTATGCAGGATTATGGACAGAACATGTACAATGGGTTCAGGAGAGAGAGAGTTCAGCAACTCCCTATTGCCTGCCACATTGGCGCTTCTTGTGTCTAACCTTTTGTAAATAAATTTAGTTTAATCCAGCATTGCACTGTGTAGTAAGATTTGACCTCTTCCTGTCCGCGTATCTTGAACCTGTAGAAGAAGATTCGGACCAAGGCAATGGGAGGTTACTCAGTGAGAGAATTCAGTAAGAAGAATAATACAGAAAGAGATTGAAGGATGTTCAAGTATCTATGGTGTATTGTTAAATCAAATGGAAGAATATGTGCGTTGGTTTCAAAGTGTGCATGGGGTAGGATAAAAGAGAGCTGGGAGAGGATGTGGGGAAGTAATTGAGGAGTGTCGATGAGATTATGGGATGCGTATGTGAGACGAGTGTTTCTGTATGCTCAGGAAGCGCAGGATATGAGTGATTGGGTGATTGTGTAAAAGGACTTATTTAGGCTATTTTGAGAGGTCTACCCTATGTATGATATTTAACATATCGCGAACAGTAATGGCTACCGAGACAAGTGGATATATCAAATTTTGCAGAGAAAAAACACAAAACTAACCCGAAACTTATTCTTTCCCTTAAATACTTTTGGCTCGCTAGTACTCGACGATGCCTAATGGCGAAATGTACATCGTACGACTTATCAATTAAACTTGTAAAACAGTGACAAAAATCGTGTTTTCACATCAAAATATCAACATGTTTTACCAACAGCCTACAGTCCTCTCCATTAATATACTGGAACGTGTTTTTTGTTACCTGTTTAACTTTGTTTTATTTTATTTACACAAGATATGCAAATTTTCGAATTTTGGCAGAACATTGCAAGGTGAGGCTGATTTTTCCCGCTTTATTCATCTTTCTGGATGTCTCTGCAAAGCCAAATCTTCAGGAACAATTGTTCATTTTAATACATAATCTATGTCAACTTTATGATGGTTAAACGTTAAATAAAAAAAACGGTGCTTTGAATAATGTTTCTAAAATAACATTAGTGTATTTAAATATATCTATAGGGTTACTATGAATGCAATCAACATGTCACGACTGCATTTCTATTTATTGCACATTCCTTGTTGATATCTCCAATATCTAAATATATATATATTGGACAATTGAAAGGAAAATTCAGGTTATTCTTAAAGTTACAAGCATTATTTGAAGGTTATTCGCCTTACGTATCCCCCAACTCGACTCTACTCTAAGCACGCACGTAATTACAATCTAACAAGAATTTATCGAAACATCTTAAGCACTCGATATACCATAAATCGATTTAAGCGCACACGTCTCCCATCTCAGCCGCCGCCAACGCCACTGCTGTCTCTTTCCCCCCTACCTAGCAGTGTAGCTAGACATCCGCCGCCCCCAATTCCACGTTCACGTATATATATTTAACGGCGGCGGACTTTCTCAGTCGATAATCCGGCCCATCGCATAAATATGATCGAAGCGGATGGCTTCATCCGAGCGCACGACACGCCACAGTAAGCCCAAGCTTACAGTTTGCCGCCCCCAAAACCTACCCCCTTTGGCAAGCTCGTCCAAGAGACATAGGATGCAAAAACTGGGATGTCTTCTACGAACATCTTATCGATTAGATGTTCTTTAGTCTATATGTCCACAGGTTTTTTAAGACTTAGGAAAAGCTACCCTAAAAAAATGGAATGCAAAGGGAGGGGAAAAATGACGGGAGACTTTTATCTTATCCGGTTGTGGGATAGGCGAAAAGAGGTTAGACGTGGATGAAGCGGATGAGTGCAACAGGTTAGCTCTTAACCCACATCGGGATATGGCGCGCCACCACTTCGCGTCCGTATCCCTTTCAACCCTCGAATGTTCGGAAGCGTTTTAGGACTTCCCAGCGAAGGAATACGACCATGGGAAATTGTTAATTGCTCGTTAGGCATTAAATGTCGTTGAAACACAAGCTAAATTACGGAAACTGAAGCCAGATGAAGGAAACTGAGGCGAAATGAGGGGAAATGATGATTCAGACCGTCTTAAGCGTTTCATAAGTACGAAAATAAAAAGATAGACGCCTATCTTAGATCGTAATTAACGGCGTAATGTTCGTTTGATTTGGTTCGGTTTGCGATGCCCTTTTGCACGTAATTAGTTGAAAGCTTTAAAGCTGGCAGTTGGGCGGCTAGTTAAGTCAAGTTGAAAAGCTTTAGGGAGACTCAATGACCAACCGCAGGGCATATCTTTTGGCTTTGATTTTGGCCCAACGTGTATACGAGTAGCAACAGCAATTCGCAACACGGATCATTAAATTGATCGTTTCTCAATGACGATTCTCAATGGAACCTCAATGGAAAGATTAAATTTAACCGCAAATATTAAAGACAAACTTAAGACTTACCTTAGAGGAGTTGTGGACGGTTGGAAATATTTCTAAATGCCAAATCTGAAACAGAAATTAGTATAATTAATGTTTCTAGCAAAAGCGAACCCAAAAATATTGAGAACTATGGCATTATGAAAAGTGTTGGTTGCCTATATACTTGTATTTAAAATGATGAAAGTTACTAAATTCTCTTCTACCAAGATATTATGACTCAAAATTATTTCTTTTTTCATATGTATGCATCATTTCTGTAAGCCCTGAGTCGTCAAGTGGTTAATAAAGAGAACATAGAGGCACAAGACGCTCTTGGGGTAGGTTTAAGTGGA
>WSZQ02077576.1:0-12975 GCA_019419845.2 Weissflogia rhopalogaster
TAACATTTTAGAAAATTGTAGACTTTTATCTATTAATAAATAGGTTTAGTGTGGTTTCTAAATCTCCCAGCTTGTTACTCTTTTCAACGAAATTCACCTATATTTCTAAAACCAACTAAAGAATAAGGAGTTAGTTATTCTTCGCACAATATATCCGATATGGTCTAGTGGCTAGGATAGCTGGCTTTCACCCAGCAGGCTCGGGTTCGATTCCCGGTATCGGAATTACTTTTCCAATTATTTAATAAATTACACAGAAATTTTACTTTTATGCAAATCCACAGATTACTTAATTTTTCATTGGCTTCCGAACATTTTAAATGATATCATTCATCGGTTCCAAGTCCAAATGGTGAAACTGTAATATGGTTTTAAAAATTGGTTTTAAATTATTTCTAATATACAAATCGTTGAATTCATATTCATGCAGTAAATATTTCTCCATTAAATGTAGTTTGTTTTGGTATATCCTCAGCAGCCGAAGATAGTGTGAATATTAAGAAATCTAACGTACAAACAATAAAGTTTTCCAAAAAATGACTAGTTTTAATGTTGTCAATATTTTCATATTTCTCCTAATCCTAGGATAATAAATCATGCACCATTCGATTCAGAGACAAATTTGCTTCAAACGACTGCGATATTTGCCATCTAAAAAATCATACCCTGAATTGATTGCAGGATTAAAATTTCAGCCAAACTCTGCCTACAAATTTTCTAGTAATAATCTATGTAATTTTAGTCTAACAAAATTTAAACAAATATTCATTATAATTGTTGCATCTTTATTAATGACACCGGGCTACAATCCACAATTGTAACATAGAAACAGGTACCTCTAAAATATATAATATGTTTATACTATGTACACAATCAATAATAATAATAATAGAAATGTATGTATATTAAAATTAGTTCAATAACTAACGCATAAAGACGCAAAATAAATACTATAAACGAAGAGGTTTCAGGTGATTAATTATTTCGTCGTCATTCGATCTCAAAATCGTCTAATCATTTGCTAATAAATTATAAACGATCGACGCTTCCAACATACCAGAACATTTCCTTCACAATTATTTTACATATACAAAAAACGAAGTGATATACAAAATGAATTTACACAGCGTGTAAATGCCATAATACAACTGGAAAAATGTACAAACTCTTTGCGCACAGCTAATGAAAATACAACTTAAAGAGCATCAAACAAAACTAGACATCATCGTCAATCATCACCAAAAAATAGGCCAAAAAAAATCAAATAAATAATTGTACATTTATAAAAATATTCTATATACAAATTTATACTTATTCGTAATTATGTTGAATGCAATTAATTTAAAGAATTACTCTCTTGTTTCTTTTTCCTCATGGACTCCCCTCACAATTTCATAAAACGTCGTAAAATCGCACAAAACTGCGTTAAATCCCCCGAATTGATTTCTCAACATGCGACACACAAACATGTAGCAATTATTTCCGATTGAAAAAACGAGGCTTACCTTCTTAATAACTCCTTAATACTTCTGTTATCAAAATTTTGATTATGTCTGTTAGGTATCAGTATCAGTGTATCCGTATAGTATCTAGTAGATATTTAGAATAATATGTACAATATTCCTCAAACTGTTTTCTCTGTTATATTCTTTCCTTTGATGACTAAATTTTGGATTAAGTACACGAGCACAAAACAGAAAGAAACAATTGCAAAAACAATTACTGGCTGCATTTAGCATGGCAATCAATCTATTCATATTTCCATAGTTTTGTCGTTTTGATTACAAAATACTATTTGCAGGTTATGTATGATATAGGTTAGGTTTATGTAGCACGATTAATGACGATTTGATTTGTTCATTTGTGTTTTAAAGTGGCGATACTAAAATATCTGTGGTGATTCCTCTGTAATATGAATATTTGTTTCGTTTATTCTGTATTTTCTGCTTGTCACAAATGTTTTGCAATTATTGTAATAAGTTGCACCTATTTAGAGACTTGCACTATAACTGGTTAGGTTAATTGTGAATTTGATTCGATAGCGCTGGTTTTATTTCCTTGGAGATAACTCAAGACAAAGCAATTCGTTATATATCACAGTGCGTTAACGCTTTCGGGACGCGAAACAATCCCGAAAGTCGTTAATATCTTGATGTAGAGACAAAGCTGCCTCCTTCACAGGAGGTATAAGCATACTATTTGATATTTGTAAAAAAAAGAAACCTTTCGGAGTGTAATTTGAAAGAAATTGATAATTCATGGTACCTTTCATTTGTTATTGTCGCATTTGTTTGTTTTTCGTCGCAATGACTAGTTTGTTTCAGTGATAATGATTATTTAATTAGTTGGAATGCTTGAAATTCATGCTGTGACTATGAAAAACTTGATAAAGGTCAAAGAGCGTGAAATTCACACACTCTCAGACTATTAAAACGCAACAAAAACGTTTTTCAGCTAATCTCTTCTTTTCTCATAAAAAATCATTCTCAATGATAATCCCAACATTAAATATCATAGTCGTATATAAAAAGCCCGATAATATGTACATATACATGGAATAGTTGTGTACTAATTGTTATGCCTTAGTTGTATGTATTAGAAGTTTCCGTATATCGTTTTTTTGCCATTTGTTGCATTATTCGTTAAAATATGCGCTAAAAATGTATTAAAATGTCTATGTTTTCTTATGCTAGTTGGTTGTGTCGATAGATAAATCGGTTTCCAAATGTTATGCATGCGTAATTTTCTTTTGCAGTAGGCGATTTTTGCACGAGATGCTGCTTCTCTTTGGTATGTGTTTGCCTGCAGATCATTAATCAAAAAAATATTCCTAGCTCTTCATTCAAGTTGTTTCGTAAATTGGTCTGTGTTGTCACTAACGGCTGCTACGCAATCGTCCATGTTTCTTCCTCTCTTCGGTTGATTTCCTCACAGTTTCCTTTTTCAACTCTTCAGGTCTTTTCTCGTGAGTATCGTTAAACGTTGGAGTTCGATGGTTGCTTGAAATTGTGTCCAATTCGGCCATTGCTTCTTGTATAGCTTTTTCCAGTTGTGGGTTTAGTTTCCGGCCCCTGTTAAATACACCAAAAGTTACCAAACACCTTACCAAAAATAAACAAGGGAAGAAAAAATCATGAGGTCATGTAGTCATGAGGATGTAGAAAGAGAAAAAAGAGACAAAATCTGGTGCATTTTGATACAAACAGGAACACATAACAAAAAATAAGGAAATAAGGCAAAATATGAAATACAGAAAGGTAGAAAAACATAAAATCTGGGTAAATGAGACATAAATAGGAATATGAGGAAAAGATTAACACAAGTAAAATGAAAAATGTGCAATTTTATTCGGTGTGGCTTCAAATTTCAAATCAGGGAAACTCACGTCCTTGACTTCTTGCCAGCGCGATGATGCGCTTCTAAGCCCTCGGTGAGCGTCCGCAGGACCGCCGGATCAACGTCGGTGACCCGGTCACCAACGCCAAACCATCGGACGGTGACCACCTCGCCACCTTTGACCGCCATCACTTTTCCCGGCCACGCCGGACACCCGTTCGCCGGGCCCCAGACTAAATCGCCCTCAACGAGCACCGGCTTCCTGGTCTCGTCCACCACGTCTGTCGGAATATCACCCAAAATGAAAACTGTCCTCACCCTGACCCTGACCGCACAAGAAAAAGCCGAAAGCGATGATAGAAGTGTATCGCAAATGATTTGCTGTGTGAGTGCGCGTTATTACACAGATTGCACAATTACGTGAATGCATCGGGTCGACGTGAAGAAGACAAAAGACAACAGACACCATTGTTGAGTTAAGTTAGCCACACCAAGTAAAATTTCACACCACAAAATATACATTTTTCAAATGAGAAGGAAGCCAATACCAAAAATGAATTTAGTTTAAAAATAAAATTTATGGCCCAGTTTAGTTCATTTTATAGCCTTCAAGGGATATTCTTGGAATAAGGGTGAAAAAAATGGTACGTACCATGATGGTGCTCATCTTCATCGAATAACAAATGCGAATTACGCGTTTCCATGACAATAAGAGTGTCACTATGTTTTCGTTTTTGTTTCTCCACGCTTCTACTGCTGACGACGTTGTTTTCGTGTCTTTTGATGCCATCGCCAAGAAAGTGCATCATGGTGGATGACTCAGCGTAGGCAACACGAGTCGGGGTTGTTTTTCGTTGATTCACATCCGTATATTCAATTTTGGGTGTGTTGCGCCACATTGTAGTGTCTAAATCGGTGGTTACCATCTCCGCCGAGTCTGGTTCACTACTAGTTATGCAATGTACCATCGCCTAAAATATAGTCATACCAATGTCATTAACATTATTTCAAGATGAAGAAACAAAAAAGGCAAGAAAAGGAATGAAAAAAAATTTGAAAGACATACCATTGAAGAGGAACAATTTGAAGGTGCGGGTGATAAACCATCATCAGTGCTACCACTATGCGTTGTTGTATCCGCCGTGGTTGGACTCTGACCACCTGGTGCCAAAGGACTCAAGGTAGTCGTGTCTGGTGGACTGCCGGCACTAGCACTACTCATGCTAGTCTGACAGAAGGTGGTCACACTATTCGTATTAGCATGTCCGTTAACCGCTGTTTGTGTGGAGACGCTGTTTCTGTAGTTGATCTGTTCAACACCTTGTCGTTGCTGCACCAAGACAGTCTGAACGCTTTGTTTGTCAGCGGAAATCATGAAACTCTCCATATTTTGTGGGGCACTGGGTTGGATACTCTGTGATGATGATGCCGACGGTTGAGTGGGGTTTTGTACTTGGGAGTTGTTGCCCTGATTGGCAAGCATCGTAGTTTGCTGCTGCACAATGGTCGTATTCTGCTGGACAAATGTTGTATTCTGGTTGGTCGCTGTTTGACTAGCGGCGGCCAAATTGGCGGGTACCATCAGAGTTTGCCCACAGGTGATGTACTCAGGTTGTTGTAGCGACTGTTGCACTGCTGTTGGGCGGATTTGGGGACTGAAAGTTACCTGAAAGATTTATTCATTATAAACTCGAACATTTTTTAACTGAACGAAATTGGAAGCAACTTATTTTTGTTATTTTAAAATGACTTCAGACAAATAAGAAATAAATTATTTTACCTGCTGACCAGGACTGACACTAGCAACAAGTGGACTCAGTTGTCCATTAAATTGAGCCACAAATTGTCCTCCACTTGTTGGACTGAGAAACTGCGCACCAGGACTATGCTGCTGTTGGATAATCTTCCCCTGTGGTCGTATCACCATCCCACCAGGAAGCAAACCTTGTCCATTCGATCCCACAGTAAACATCTGGTTGTTGGTCTGAATCGGTGTAAGCACATTCTGGCCGTTTACATTCTGCAGTTGCAGCTGCATCCCAATACTGTTATCCTGCACAATTGTCGCGGTACCATCAGCGTTCATTACCATACCCGTAAGATTCGTCGGCAGAACAAATTGCTGTATCGTCGGGAAGTTCTGCACCATGCCCTGGGCCAAATTCACAGGCTGCAGCAGATTGATAGGCTGTGACTGCGAGTTGATAATCTGTGCCGTATTAGGCATCTGCCCATTCATGACAAACTGGGATCCAGCCTTCCCGGGGACAATCGTCAGGGCTTGCATTACTGGAGCAGTGGCCAAACCTTGAGGACTATGCATTTGTATCTGCTGTGGGAAACCGACAACACCTTGATTCTGTTGGGCAGCAATTTGCAGCATCGAAGCAACGGTTGGTGTAGACACCTTGCGTTTCTTGCCCTTTTTACTCTTTTCAGGACTAAGCAGGTTGGGCTGTAGTTGTTGTTGGATGACATTCCCGGCGACGAGCTGTGGCTGCAGTTGAAGTGGATCCATCGTCATCGTAACTCCAGGTTGAAGTACAAAGGGTCCAGGTAGGGCGTTTACCAAAACAGTCTGCTGACCCAGAACCTGCTGGGCGACCGCGGGTATCATCTGCGTCACAGACGCCGTGACATTCGTAATCATCGGACTCACAGAAATGGGCGGCATTGATGATTGGATCTTCGGAGGTGGAGGTGGCATCTGTTGTTGGGCTTGCTGTGGTTGTTGAGCGTTCGTAGTAGCCATGATCAGCTGCCCTCCAGAGGAGACTAAGATATGACCCGGTGGCAGCGTCTTCGGAACGACCTGCTGTGGTAGACCTTGGAGATTCAACGAATTCTGTGATGATGGTAGTTTTATACTGCTCACTATACTTTGCACCATTTCCAGGGGAGATCGACTGCTTTGCTGGTTTGATTGCGGCTGCGTTTGCCCCAAAATTGCAGTGTTCGACATTGATACCGTCGCTGTATTTGCTTTCCCTGCTAGTACCGAAGTGATAGTATTGCTACCCACTGTCCTGCCACTTGCCATCGTTGTTACCACTCGCCCATTGGGCATACCAGCAAATTGTAGACTTTGAGACGAACCTGGGTGCTCCACGTAGAAACCATCTTGTGATGGTGACCCCGAAGCTTCATCTCCTTCCACCGCCACTGGGCTCACGTTGCTTGTACTCACTGTGCCTCCCTGGATCGGTCGCGAATCTGGAGAATTCTTTTCAATGTAGGTTGAAGAGGTAACGTGATCTGGCGTTCCTGGATGACTCCCCCGACTGCTGGCCCTACCATTAATGCTCGTTATTCCAGGTGAAGAACGATGATCACAATTGGAACACTTCGATACCGCATTTTGACTTCCACTATCAGGGTTGGAGTTTTTGGTAATTGGTCGATAGGCTTTTATATTACTAGGCAATTGTACAGCAGATGGTGTCGTTGCAGAAGATGGCGGTGTCGTCTGAGAAGACGACTGGGGACTATTGCAGACAAAACTATTCACACCCGTCTGTCGATTGATGGTGTTGTTCAGCAAGGCTGTCTGCTGAGCAAGGTAACCACTAGGGTCATCAAGGAACGACGGACTGGAACTCTCTGAAGTAATCTGAACCACGCGTTGATTATTCATACCATTCGGAGAGTGCTCTACGTAACGTTTCTTCACTTTTGTTTTCACCTTCTTCCTTTGAACCTCTTCAGGCCAAACCTGAATCTGCACCTGAGTGGGATGCCCAGGTACCATTTGAGCATTAACCGCATGAGGTTGGTGCTGATGTAAAGGTGGCACTCTATGGTCGTACGGGTTTGAAAGTGGCCCAGGTGAATTGTGCGTGGGTGCATTCGGACTTGGTGTATGGACAGGAACCTTATTCCACACCCGATGCGTTTGATGTTGAAGTTGCTGCATTTTCATTGTATGTGGATAAGGTTGAAGTTGCCCTGATTGACCTTGTTGTACATGAGGTGGCAATTGTATCTGAGGTCGGAAACCATTTGATACAATATGCCGCACGGTTGACGGTGGAACACCCTGGTACATCTGCCCGTGGTGCACAAAATTCTTCTCAGATTTGATCTGTGGGGAGGTGGCAATGCTGACCGGTATCATCACAGGCCGGCCGGGACCGCTCGGTTCGTTTGGTTGGCCGTTGATGAAGACGCGCTGTTGCTGGCCGGCAGCAACCAGATTGGCGGCCGGAATGAGGACCTGCCCGTTAGAGCCCACCAGATGGCGCATCGGCTGCTGGGCGGCGTGATGCTGTGTGGGGGCGTGTGATATGTTGGGGAGCATCATTGGTTCATTCACCTGTGGCGAGTTGATGCGTGCTATCGCCACACTGTGATTCGTCGTCTCCGACGGTGGTGGCGTTTGTTGGTAGAATACCTGTTGTTGACTACTGATGACACCCTGTGATGTGAGGTAACGCTGGGCCAAAACCTGTGGGGATTAGAAAATTCGTCAATTATTAATATCTTATGTAATACGTACATTCTTAAAATTACGAATACTCCTATTTTTGAAGTCTCAAAAAGCATATAATCCAATCATACAATGCAGAAGTAATACCTGTTGTTGTGTCGACGAATTCGACTGTTGCTGCTGCTGCTGCTGATAAACATTATCTTTGGTTATGAATTGCTGCGGTTGTTGCGGTACCGGCTGCTGCTGCGTCGCCTGCTGATGTTGCTGGAAGACGTGCAGCGGCTGACCAACGTGATGGTGGCCCACTTTGGAATTGATTTTCTCGCCGCGCGCGGCCAATATATCCGCGACGGAAACGCCTGCGGCGGCAGTGCCGGTGGCGGCGGTAGCGGTGGCGGCCGTACTCAATTTCCGTTTTTTCTTTTTGCCGGCCATCATCATCATTGGATTGCAATCTGGAAAAAACGAGGGCAAACCGTTTCATCAGAACCATACGATACTACCATACAGTACTCTAGCCTGAACTAAGCCAGGCCAGCCAACAATGGCCTACTCACAAACATCGCCAATAACTCAATCAAACAGGCACAAACACCAACGTATCGTAAATCGCGTGACCCGATTTGCTAAAATTAGTTTTATTGGCGTTGTGTTCGAGCGCACCGCGTCGCGTCGTCGAGAAAATGAAAATCAACTTCAGCACTCGTCACAAATTGTTGAATTGGAGCGTTGCAAATTACGGAAAATGAAAAATAAGATATGATAATAATCTGCATTTACAGATGTATTAATTTAATAATTTACTATTAATTTAAAATCTTGTGTAGCACATATTAGGAGGAACAAAAATTGTTCACCAAAATATTTTAGATCTTTTCGTTCAATTTTAATACAGCTTGTAAAATAAATAATTACTGTATTTTTTGTTTGATTTTAACGAGCATCGACTGCTAAAGAAGAATTCACTTTAATATGCACCCCCACCGAGGATCGAACCCGTGACCTCATGGGCAATGTTCATCGGCCATACCACCGCGTCACTTACGGTATCAAATAAAGTATTAAACTTTTGAAATATTGAGCATACTTTAGACAGAGAAGCTAACGTTTTTGTTCACTGAATTATTTCAATATTTGTTCAGACACATATCCAATAATTGCCAAAAGGTGTTTGCAAAAAAACAATTACAAGAAGCTTTAATAAACTACAAAGCAATTGAATTCCAATGCGCAGCCTTTTATTAAATATTTATTATGACAGGCGTATGCGAAAGTGCGCAGGAGATAATAACATCGATTCCATCCGCAAGAATCGTATAAACAATAAAATAATGTACAAATAAAATAATGTGCAGTGCCAAGCCCGACTTTTTTTCGCGCTGTGTATGTACGACGAGTATGTGCACACGCAGTGCGAAAAAGTCATCGCACATTGAACGTAAAATATTGGTGAGAACAATGATGGCGGTACGCGCGCGCGCGCGAAAGCGTCGTAAAATTTTATGATCTGCTCTTATTTGGACAAAACAGTCGCCGAGCCGAGCCGGCACGACGGCATCGGCACTGCGTAAAGAGAGGCACGATGACGATAATGAGAATCGACGATATCTTATTACAAAATCTCGCAAACCAATAAATTTTTACCTCTCCTGTCGCATGCGACGACCAAGTCATGCAAGCGCATTATTAACTTTTATATCTTGTCTTTCGTCTTTGCCTTATCCTTCTTCTCCTTTTTCTCCTTCTTCTTTCTTCATATTCTTTATTACTTATTCATTTGCAGTTTGATTTAAACTGCTTTGTTTGCATTGACAATCAATGTATAGCATAATTAAATTTAAATGATTTAATATTCTGTTTCCTGAAAGGTTCTCAGTACATTTCAGGTTCTTAAAATTGCTTTACAATATGTTACAAAATCGTAAAAAAATATGATATAATAAAAGTTAAGGGTCTATTCTTCACAAAAATGTGATATGGGTTGCCTATCATTCCATGAAAGGGGAACTATGTAACCCAAATTACGATATGTTGTTTTATTGTCATTTTCCTTTTGTGAAAATGAACCATCGACATTTTTTAAGCTTCTGCGAAATGCTGGCAAAGATTAATTTGCCCGCGCATTCTTTGCGACCACGCCTGGTCGAATTTAATCGAGCATGTTCCGCGTCTCTTCTTGTCGTCGGGCACATCTTTACTTCTACCTCATGGGGCAATCGCGTCGTGGTGCATTACAAAGAATTCGCAATTTATCATCGCAATTACAATCGCACGCAACGACGTAAATTCAATTACGCATCCTGCGTAATCGGCCTGTCCATCCAGGCGAAGTTCATTAATAAAACCGAATCGAATTAAGCGAACCAATGTAGGCGATATTAAATTGTGCGATGAGTTAATTATCAATGGTTATTACGAACGATGATCACAATTGGAGCACTTCGATACCGGATTTTGACTTCCATTATCAGGATTGGAGTTTTTGGTAATCGGTCGATAGGCTTTTATATTACTAGGTAATTGTACAGCAGATGGTGTCGTTGCAGAAGATGGCGGTGTCGTCTGAGAAGACGACTGGGGAGTATTGCAGAAAAAACTATTCACACCCGTCTGTCGATTGATGGTGTTGTTCAGCAAGGCTGTCTGCTGAGCAAGGTAACCACTAGGGTCATCAAGGAACGACGGACTGGAACTCTCTGAAGTAATCTGAACCACGCGTTGATTATTCATACCATTCGGAGAGTGCTCTACGTAACGTTTCTTCACTTTTGTTTTCACCTTCTTCCTTTGAACCTCTTCAGGCCAAACCTGAATCTGCACCTGAGTGGGATGCCCAGGTACCATTTGAGCATTAACCGCATGAGGTTGGTGCTGATGTAAAGGTGGCACTCTATGGTCGTACGGGTTTGAAAGTGGCCCAGGTGAATTGTGCGTGGGTGCATTCGGACTTGGTGTATGGACAGGAACCTTATTCCACACCCGATGCGTTTGATGTTGAAGTTGCTGCATTTTCATTGTATGTGGATAAGGTTGAAGTTGCCCTGATTGACCTTGTTGTACATGGGGTGGCAATTGTTTGACGGTGGAACATCCTGGTACATCTGCCCGTGGTGCACAAAATTCTTCTCAGATTTGATCTGTGGGGAGGTGGCAATGCTGACCGGGATCATCACCGGCCGGCCGGGACCGCTCGGTTCGTTCGGTTGGCCGTTGATGAAGACGCACCAGATGGCGTATCGGCTGCTGGGGGGCGTGATGCTGCGTGGAGGCGTGTGATATGTGATAAGAATTCACAATTTATCATCGCAACTACAATCGCACGCAACGACGTAAATTCAATTACGCATCCTGCGTAATCGGCCTGTCCATCCTGGCGAAGTTCATTAATAAAACCGAATCGAATTAACCGAACCAATGTAGGCGATAATAAATTATGCGATGAGTTGATTATCATTGGTTATTAAAAGAAAAACGTGTTGCAAGTAGGTGAACATGATCTATTTTGTAGCCAAAGAACACAACTCATTCAGAGAAAATTGTGCACCAGACACTAATTACGATTAGCAATGTTCTCCATTAAAACCGAATTTCATTAGCATAGTATTTATGTATGTTTTTCTACATGCACGCTATCTGTATAACATTATCGTAGACTACAATACATTATTATCATGTGCTCATCATGGTAAACATCAGCGTAATAAATGCGACCCTTGTTACGTCGTATTTTTTAATTAACTACCGACGTACTGACTGTCATAACACGTGTACTCGCCCGATATATCTGGCTGGTTCGTTGTAGAAGCGTAGAAATGCATTAATTAGGTGCGTTCATTTAAAAAATTATTTTCAGCTTATTAAAAAAACGCCGGTGTCGAGCAGCCGAGCGCGATTAAAACATGCATTATTCATCAAATATTTATCAGGTTTACGACTATATTATTTTAAATATTAAATTTCTGTTTTATTCGAATTACTGGCTGGGTTTTTCGGATGGGGGGGGTGCGAAAGTGAGAAGGTGAAGGGAAAGGAATAATGACCGTATGTATGTGCGTTTAAATATATTAAAATTTCATTAAACATTTTGAGCGAATAATCGAATTTTATCATTAGGTTGACTCGCTTTGCGTCGGTATTTATTAATCTAATATATTTCTAAAGCAATTACTGTTACATGTACTAATTGGTTATTTGCATATTAAATATTTGGAAATATAAAGTAAAGCTAAATAGATATTTATTATTTAATTATTATTTTTATAATTCGATATATGAGTAATTGCCGTAATTGATTTTAGGACTGACCAGGGGAGGCTCCGGACTTGACACTCAGATTTGCATGAACATAGCTATACTTCTAGAATACAACTAGAAACTAATTATACTTAATCGAACGACGCACTGCTTCATTTTACAAACAAAAAACCGAGATATCATCCTTTAGTTTGGTCATAAAAGCTTCAAATTTTCATAGTGCCAATATTTTATCGCGTAGGTTTCTCCTATTTCTTCCCTCCGAATATATGAATTTATTTGTATATTTGCCAAGGGACCACAATTGCTATCGACATAAATGTTCAACAGAAATAGTTTAGCTTCAAGTGAAACGGTTTATTACTGCAAAACTGACGATACAAAGTGGAAACAAGAAATGTCAACATTTTCTCATGTTCAACGTTGAAACATATACTATTCAATTAGAGGCCTGAGGACAGACAATATAACAACATCAACTTATCATCATAAAGCTTAAGTATATATTTGATTATGAGTTGCACAAATTGAATCTCGTGTCTTAGAGTTAGATAAAAACGTGCCAATCTACGAGCACAAGCGCGTGGATTAAAAACATAAACCTTCCAAACAATGCGCCAACATACACGTTTACAAGGTTGTTACAATGTACTATAATATCGTGCACGTAACTTCATCATACATCTACGCTGTGTTTTAGTGTTGGCTGGTGTTTCCTATTATCATATTACCTCGTTTTCTACAGTCTCAAATATCTCATGAATATTATGTCATGTTACAACAAAGTTGCACCAAACCCAACTTGGAATAAAACATTCACAAGTTGAGTTTATTTAGAATGTCAATAACTTTTTTTTTATTTCTTATTGTAACTTGTTAAAGTTATGTAACATTTCAAGCCGAATTTAATTATTTGACAGAAATAACTGTATTACAATTCAAAGGTTTATCATTTT
>WSZQ02077587.1:8579-18927 GCA_019419845.2 Weissflogia rhopalogaster
TGATCATTTCGTGACATCTTACCGAATGAAAGTAATCTTCAAGATCACGTGATCACGCTTCCATTTTATATGTTGAACTTTAAACAGATATACCAATTACGGTATTCTGAATCTTTAAAGTCGATATTTGAAAATCTGTATATCGAAAATAACGTTATAAAAATCGATAATATCGTCATCGTCTGACATGTCGAGTATTAACTACTGAAATATCAGGAGAACACAAAAATATGCCCCGAAATTAGAGAACGAGGAAAGGAATATATCATCGATAAATGGACGGAAACAAATCGATATAATAAACGGAGACGAGTTGTTGCGGCAACACCCGTTGCAGCCATTCTATAAATTGCTGTCTAGAGTCGAGTCGCGCAAGGAGGCACAAGACTTGTCTGGCATCGGCTACGTGCGCTGGTAGCCAGCGTATTACTCATACCCGCCGAGGCGTGCCGCACAACCGCCGCCAACCACCACTGGCAATGTCGATAAAAATCGACCTTCCTTACAAGAACACATGCACCAATACACGCCATGCATCTGGGCATCGTGTAAGCAGAAAGCACACAGACACACTGCAAACAAAAACCAGATCCACGCACCGTTGCAGGCAATAGTTCCTCCGCTAGGTGCTCATTGATCAGCAATCCAAAGTAGAAATTGCGGAAGTGCGCCTTCGACGAGGAAGTCCAATAATGGCCATCGCCCCACATCACAGCCGGCAGACACATAGACAAAAAAACGCAATTCTTTCCTTCGTCAGATTAATGATTGCAATGCGGTGCAATAGTGAACGCTGTGGCCAGGTGGGCGGTGGACAGCCCACACATCGCATTCATCAATACCGATGACGTTTTCTCTAAGCGCGGCCAAGCCCCCGAACCGGTGGCGAGTACTGAGGGGGTATGACTCTGACGAGGCGATATTGTTGCCCACATTTTGCACATTGTTTAGCGCACCTAATATCCTCGCGCGTGGGCACAGAAAGTGCACAGCACAAACGCAACATAAACATGCCCAGTCCATTCATGCGTGCAATATGCTGCACTGAATTTTGCATGTGTCATGTACTGACATTTTTAAATGGCAGTGTACATTCTCACCCGGTGCGACGTATGCACATCAATTCCACATTGAAAGGCAAGGTTATATTGTGGGACTTCCCATTTAAACAACCGCATCCACGGGAAAAAGCGATGTAAGAAGCGCAACCATGGAATAATTTGTTTGCTCGTCAGAAATTAATCAGAGAACGTGATTTCAACAATTGCGGCAAAAAAAATTGCTCAGGTTCGTAGTAGCCAAGCGGAAATTAACTAAATTTATAAATGCCTGCTTGGCAACTCTCACTTTCATTACTATGTAGTAGTACGTACTCGTATTTTTTGAGTACACAATTTTTGAAAATTAACCAAGTTGTTGATAACCTCTAAATCAATGTTTTTTACAATTTATTTTATTTAGCATTGTAGCGATAACAACCTTATTTAAGTAGTTCTGTACTTCAGAAATGCGGGCTTAGCATTTAACTAAAGTTGAGCATAGAATTCTACAAATAAATACATAGCAAAATACAAGTATTCAAATACAAATCTTAGTGCCACAGTACTGACGGTATCAGAGAAATAGACCACATGTTGATATTGACTTAATTGCTTAATTAGTAAAATTATAGGTAAAAATCTTCTTCGTTCACCCGCCTTGTCGCTGATCGGGCATAAGCCAGTGGCCTGTCATTCTTCCAGAATTTTTCTGGGTAACTATGAGCATATTAATTCCCTTTGCGTAGGTTGCTAGCCTTGCCCAGGGTGACGAAGACTTCTATAACGATAAACCCAGATGTTTATGTGGTTGCTAGAAAGAATAGGTTTTAAAGCTTGAACGTTGAAAAGGTTTAATATAAGGCGAATCCAACGACAGATGCAGGGGCATATTTAAATATGCATATTTCGAGCTAATCATTAATACTGCGTTCGGTAACATATAATCCACAGTTCACCGAGTGCCCTTTTAGTAATTTCCAGTGACCCTCTAGACAAGCACTAACCCATTTGAGAAGTCGGTCTAGCCCTCATATTATGAGACGTGGGCCAAGCTCAAGAAATATACCTAATCCAAACGACCCTTTCTCAGACAGATTGTGGATATTTGATGTTCATAAAAAAATCCGACCCTTACTTTATATCATTATTTTCCCATTGACTTTAACACATCAGAAGAATTTACCTATATGTCAATAACTATGCGGCAATGGAGACACGCAATAAAACACCAATAATCAACAACCTTTTTCTACCACATAGTGGCATTAGGGATTAGTAACTTTCTCCCGGCCCAATCCGGTCTCGCTATTCTTTGTGCATATGGTTTTTTTCCGGGGACCGCAGCCGCTTGTTGAGTGGGGAGACCAAGTGGTCACCCATTCAACGCCCAGTTACGCCCGACGTTGCTTTACTGCGGTGATCTAACGAGTATCGAGCTCCACAACGCGGCAAGCCGCCGCACCAAGAACAAATAAAGAATAAATACGTGGGCTATTAATAAAAACAACAGGTGAACATGCAAAAATTAAGAAGTATATTCGCAGAACATAGACCAATTTTAAAGGTATGAACAACCGGTGCATGAAAGACAAATATGAGGAGCACAAATGAATATCTGAATTACTGAACGCGAATCAGAAAAATAGAACTCAATAACACATTAAAGACAGTGAAAAACTATAATCAACAAGAAATTAATTAATTAATGAAATGTATTTTAGCATAATTAATATTTAAGTAAATTATTTTCATTTAATTAATACCGCAACAAGTGAATGAACCCAGTCCATGACGACCGTTGCAAGGTTAAAATCGTAATGATTATTATTAAAACAATGTTTGCGTTACTTTTGCTACTGGTTTGCGATTACAGATGTAATAGTGTAGCATATGACCCCACTTTAAATATACACACGCGCCTTATCTGATGTATATTTATCCTAACAAGTATAGCTACTTGAATCGATGTTATCGCGCGATTACATTCGCAATGCTGACGGTCATCGAAAAAGCTGAAAACATTGATTGGCATGAAAAGTTAAATGCACAACTCCAGAGTCTGACATGCATTACAATTTCTTACTGTCGCACAAAGAATAGAGAGAATGCCTTTAATGGGTTTGTTTCGTTCGCTGTTCAATTGGTACATCGAAATGTACTTTTTTATCGAGCGTTACTCATTCCACAATTAAAAATAACGAGGCGACACATGAATTATGCATCGGCAGACGGTCAGAAATCACTCAGTAGCGACAGCGGCGCCGAATGATAAGCTTTGTATAAAGTACTCATGTTTAAGCAGGTTTCTGGGAATTTTTTCCATGGATGACACATTCTACAAACAACAATTTTAGTGCTATTTTTTCCAACATCTTTTCTCTGCTTCTATAATTTTAAACACAACTTTGTTTTAGCAATTGTAATTGTGGTGCAATCAAAACTGCTTGAACATATTGCGTTAATTGTTTTTCAATTACCTATACCCAGTTAATTACTTCATAATTTGTTATGAAATAATTAGCTGGGTATAACAAAAATTGCTAAATGTTATCATTTCTTTGATATGAAATTATTCGATATTGTATATTGGAAATAATGCAAGCACAAGTAAAATGGTGATCCGTTTCCAAAATCTGCATTACTTTTTTGAATGAGCGCGTAGCAATTGCTCACAACCAGGCACACGCCTCGTTTTCGTGCATGTCGTCGCCTGAGCTGCGCTCGCCTAGTGAAATGAAATTACAAACGATGGCGTTCAACGACCTAGGTTATCCTTGACGATGGTCGTCCGGGTCCGCTGCCCGGGGGCATCACATCCTCGCCTCGCAACGAACTACAGACCAACCACACACATGCACTCGCACACATTACATGCGAGTGCGAAATTCACCATTAATCTAGATTTGAACTTGACTATCGTGAATGACTCGCGAGGATATTCGAGTTGCGCATAGTGAGCGATTGCAAATTGCAGTAACATTGAAGCGCGACGCGCACGTGGCTTCCTCATCGCCTTGAGACGACAAGGCGTGCAAATATGACATGCAGGAAGTTGTTGCTTTTTGACTGTTATTGGTTCATTGTAATGACTGTCATTTATATGGTTTTTTTGCCGATGAAATTGTGCATTTTTTGTTTTTGTTTGTATGTAGGATAAGTGAGTAAAAAATCACAACATAGCTTTCTTAAAATAAAAGAATAACGCTATTTTGTGCTGATATAATTAGGGGGATGTTGAAGGCGTACCCCTTGAATTAACTTGGCACAAAATTGACAAATAAACAACAAAATCGGTTACGACCCAGATTGGGTCAGAACATCAGAACATAGTAAATGCTGGCTCTATGATTGACTGCATATAAGTATTGTACAATATTGATTGATAGCTAGAGCACGGTGTGGATCGGAAGAGAGGGGATGGAAGGTGTGGATGGGAGATGAATATGTCAGGTGTATCCTATGTGGAAGGGGGAGGTATTTCTGGGAGCATATTGGGAGTGATTGTATAGGAATGAAAGAGGAGTGGGCGCCTGATTGCCAGAGGAAAAAAGGGGAGTGAAAGAGTGGCTGGGTGAGGATGGAAGGGGGGTGGCAATTTTGAAGGTGATAACAAAGTGGAAGGAAACAGCGCGGACTGGACTCCTATCTACCATCAACTACGGGGAGGCGCCATATTGAAGGTACCTAGGGATTGAAGGAGGAATACGCCGGGCAGAAGAAGTCCGAAGTAAGGATAGGGAGTAAAAGTTCAAAAGAGGTTTTGCGGGTTTGATTATTTTTTCTTGAAAATTAATTTAATCAATTTTTGTTTGATAGTATTTAGTATGTTAAGTTTTACTTGTTACTTATTATATTGAATGTATGTAATGGAAGGGAGGGGAAGTAATGTGCCAATAAGGTTGTCTATATACTTTACTATACTCTAAAATACCGTCAACCCTCCTATAACGCGGTCCTCTATGACCGCGGAGTAGAAATTACCTCATCCCTCCTCCCAATAAGATGCCATAAGCTCTAACAGGGAGCCTGAAGAGAAAATTAATGATAATAAATCGTTTTTCAACTTCTCGTATAATGAAAAATATTAAGTATTGGTTTTATAATCGTTTTATTTCGGCAGTGGTAATCTATACTATACAAAAAAAATCGTACTTCAAAGTTTTTTTTTGGGTTTTCGATGCAACAACATAGATCTAGATCATCCGAATGTGAAAAATGTGATGCTTCCTTCGAACTTAATTAACGACATTAATCCAATCTTAATGATTGTTCACCTTTACAATAATTTATAATATATCTTGTCTTTTGTATTTGATGTTTCCATATAATGCGGTACGCATTCACCGCGTTATAAGCGGGTTGACAGTAGTATGAAAATAAGATTATATAGTAGTTAAAACAATTTAATCATTTGCAATTAATACAACTAATTCGTTTTGACACCTCGGTACATCGGTAAAAATATCAATAATAATATTATTATTGCATTTGGTCCATAGACCTGGCTATCGACCTAACTGGTCCTTCAGCATGGATACATGTTTATTTATTGTTTTTATATTGTACATGATAATTTTTGACGTTGTTATTGTTGATTTTTTTTGTGTTGTGTTGATTCCTTGTTGAGCGTTGAGATTACCTCGTGGTTTTTGCCTGTTGAAGTTGTCGTGAGATTTGCATACTGTGATTGATGTGATTTTTGGTGTGTGATTTGTAATTGTGATTTTTGTAGTGTGAATTTTAATGGTGTGGATTTTGTGTGAATTAATTAAATAAGTAATCCACACATGTGGGAGGCCACCTCGGGGACTCGAACAACCGAACAACTGCATGGTAAGCCGAAGCACTACCAACTAGGGATGTCAAATAAGTATCGGTATCGATACAACGTGTCGATACTTATCGACTTTTATCGATACTTATCGATAGTATCAAATTAGTAATTTTCGATACTTTTTGACATGTCCCAACACTGAGGTCATCTGTTGATCACAAACCTCAATTATGATGGTAATAGCACTCTGAGCCGCAAAGTCGTCCCCGTCGTTGCTGCGTGGGCTAATTTGAAAATATGGAAATTCAATCATTATACCTTATTTCATTACTACATTCACATATCAATACATATCAATATTACGGAATGGATTTTTCCACTAGTTCTTGTTTCCACGGATATTTATCAAATAAAAAAAATAAAACAGAGAAATTGCATGACAAAACGGACATTTTTAAATTAACAAACGTATGCGTTTAAAATACGTTTGGGCCTATTTTGTTTAGACTAACAATAAGATAACGACCGTCTTACTTAACGACTTGACGTAACATCAAAAACATTGGGACGATAATATAGTGGAAGATAACTGTAACGAGTCAAAGATAATTTTAACTGATTGCGCCAATGTGCATTTTCGATACCAATAAGTATCGATACGTTTCTTCGATACTTGGGTATCGAAAGTATCGAAGTTTCAAAAGTATCGATAACAAAAAGTATCGATACTTCGTGAAAAGTTGACATCCCTACTAACAACTGTGCTGCCTAGGTGGGCTAAAAATATCAATTGGACTAGTTTTAATGTCAATATATTACATCACTTGATCCCTTTGAAGTTGATGCATTCCGTATTTTGGACGGAAGAAGTAGGTTTTGATAATAAAGAATTACCATCACAATCCATTAAAAAAGGAAAGGACTTCCTCTCCAGAGACATATATGTAACTGTAAGCTTAAATCGCACCGGTCATACAACAGGTGCACGTGAGAACGATTTAAAAATATGTGATGCCTTCTTCAAATAACCTCAATAAATATATATTGGAAATAATAATTAGATAGGTGTAGAACAAACAACGTATATTTAGTTGACTTACTGTGGACCAGTGTTTCCCAACGTGAGCCCAACGCCCCACAATTTGATTGTTAAGGAGGGCAATTCGAAAATGGACTCTACACGTTTAACAGTTCCGATAATTATGTATCATACATAGTTAGGGCATAAGAAAGGTGCAAATGAGATATGTCACAAAAAGGATTGGGTAACCAGTAGATACGTCCATAATAAAATTAATGAGCACGACGAAAGAAACGAATTATTTCCATAACTCCTCATATTCGGGAACTTATTGTTTAATATGTACCAAGAATGACGTTCTGCTGCCTAGTTTTAAATTCCATAGCGTGGATTCTAGCTATCAAAATTTAAAAAAAGGTACGATACAACTAATGATGTCTCCTGCATAATAAGTAACTTTAAATATACATAAAAAATGTGAAAACTTATTCTATTATCAGTTATTACTAATTATAGGAAGTATAATTTCTAATTAGGAAGGAGAAGGTGTATTTGACTGCGAAAAACATGCCAATAAAGGTACTAATTATAAAAAAAAGTCTGTTTGCATGAGTAAACAGCCGAGCGTAATTTAGCGTTTTAATATAAATTATTTAATCTCATTTTATTGCAATTTGATTGTATTTCTATATTGCGATGAGTGGGTCGTGATTTTATGTAATTATCAAGTAGTCAAGATTGCTAAATAAAGATTCATCCCTACACTCCGCTGCCTTACAACCAGCGTAAGACGTCCACTTATCGAGTAGGCACTTCACCATTTATTTTATGCTAGCAAACATATGTCAAGTCACCAGAATGCGCATCGTAGCATACAATATCTTTATGAAACTAAACGAATTCTTAACGAAATGTCCAATGTCAAATATGGTTTAACTTGAGCTACAGCGAATCCACCGGAAACTCATTACAAAGTCATAAATTAAAAATTACTCGTCAAACTTCGTAACTTAGTTTGAGAAAGGCATAGCAAACAAGTTCCAGAAACTTTTGGAATGCTGAATGAGACAGGCACACAATTTTACTTTCTACTAACCCACTTTTTTCCATTTCACCAAGCAATATAAATAGAAATGCATACAATTCACAACAATATATGACCATGCCGGTCGATAATACGCGTGCTCTATGCCTGAATTCCGCATACCAAAAGCAAAAGCATATTAAATCATCCACAGCTTCTAATTAATGACTAATTGTTTGAATTAGACCAATACAAACATGTCTTTTAAATGCAAATTTCAAAAATGTATACTTTCGTTAGAAATATTTTTACATCAAAATAGAAAATTAAGGCAAATATTTATGTTGATGAGAAATTTATGTAGATGATGAAAGTGCCCTCACTCTGGCTAATTACATTAAGCAGGCATGGCCCAACGCTGGGCGTTTGTAGGCGATGTTGAGTGATTAGATCAGGTATGAATATGAGTCATGTAAAGTTTATGTATAGTAGATTTATGCGCGTGTGTATTGCGCGTTAACTGTTTTCATATGCTGTCTGGAATCAAGTAAAAGCTTCCTTGGATTTCAGCTTGCCTAATTTTACGTACACTACGTGCATGTTTTATGCAGTTACGAGAGAGATATGTTGACTAATTGAACGTGAATCATCCATAGCCGTGTACGGTTCATGTGGTTATGCTTTATTTAGCTGTTTAATGAACAAGAATTTGGTTTCTCTTTCGTTTCATGGCGTGTTTAAATCGATTGGCGAGGGTTTCCTTTCTCAATGTCATTTCACAATTAATTAAAGTTAAAAAACTACAATAATAACAACAAAACTAGGTTGCTCGTTACGATACGCAAAAGTTTGCTTTTCAATAAAATTATCAATAAAAAGAGGAAATGTTATTATTGAGTCATGTTTGCTATATAAAATAAAACGACTGAAGGTATATTTCACAAGATTTCATATCATATTAGACCGTGGAGGATAGACGAAGGAAATACTTTTATATTTTGCGAAATTCTTATTGACGTTTTCTTTGACTTTTTATTTTATCTTACTTTGCTAAATTGGTCAATAATTTTTTAATCAATTTTAGTCATTTTTAAAATGTAAAAGTTAACAACTTTTATCATTAGTATGATTACAGTTGGACTTTTAAGAAGTAGTTATAGTATCTGCCTTTCTTTGAAAGTAAAAATATCACCAAATGGTTGGTTTTGTTCCATTTTTACGTAATATCACCTCAATATATCCACGCAAACGCGTTCGTTCACTTGATACGCACAAAAGTCTCGTAAATAACCCCAAAATGCACGCGAATAAATTTCCGTTTTCCGACCGAGACGCGCAAAAATCGGCGCAAAAGTCGTGCACACATTTCCCGAAACACAGTGCTAAAAATAAAATAGCAGACAGATGCAAAAGCAAAGCATCGCCGAGAGCAGCTTGTGGACAAAATGAAAGTGGACCAAGAGTCCCCTCCTGAAAGATTTAGCGCTCCCGAAATACGAGCGGAAAATGCGCAAAAGGCTATCGCATAATGCGCTAATGAAGCAACAAAGAGGAGCAAACATGAAAACGACACCCAAAAAAATCACCACATTTCCTCATTAAACGTGCTAAAATATAGCCTTGCCGACTTTTAATTAGTCGATTCATTAGACTAAAACGTTTCGCGATTACTATAATCAGTCACTCACCAATTGCCTTTTTATATTAATCGCTTCATTGATCAAGGAATGTCAAAAACGAATTGTGTGCTCACCTGAAACAATAGGCAAAACAAATATTAATTATGGCAACATTAAAATATACACTAATTAAAGTACTACGGCGTGTGCAGCAGAGTCAAGCGCTTCAATTAATTACGCTTCGATTAATTATTATAATTTATGACCAGTCATTTTGTGTACAGACTCGTTATTTACTCAGGGTACATATTGAATAAGTTGAGAGCATGCATGAAGAGTAATATAAGCGGTTAATTATTTGAAGTTCATTTTTATTGAAATTTGAGGAGGGGGAGTTGACCTTAAATTTAAATGTTTGCAAAGAGTGGCAAATGGTTTGCAGAGCACTTGAAATTTTGCATTGTATTAATTAAGTGCAAATATTTTACGTAAGCGGCGAAAAACAGTAATATCTTTTTTTTTGAAAATAAGTTCTACTTTGTCCGTGTCACAGTATTAATAAATTTTGAATTGTATTCAATAATTCTGTAAATTAGATATTGCGTTACATTCCACTATAACAAAGTAATCAATTCGTATTTTATTATTCTAACAATAAGTATTAACGAACGGCGAAAAGACCTCCAAAGGCGATTGCAGGGTAAAAAAACATTTTTTTCTTATTTAAAGTTTATTTTCTTAAGAATGTCTGATGAAGGTTTCATATTAAAATTCCAAAAAATTATGTTACAACCAAATCAAATCAAGAGTAATCAATTGATTGAATTGATTTATTTTTCATCAAATTATAAAACAAATTATAATATATAT
>WSZQ02077598.1:0-18927 GCA_019419845.2 Weissflogia rhopalogaster
TTAAGTAATTTATAAAGATAAATTGTTTTAGATTAAAATATTCCGGTTTAAATAGATTAAATCAGTTTCTCCTTGATGGTTATGATGAAATGATATTCGCGAGGTATGTTTTGGTTAGGTGTGTTTGCACTTCGTGAGGTTAGGTCGGTCAGATTGGTTCAATTAGGTATAGTTGATTTCCCTGGAATTTTAAATTGCGTTTGGTTAGGTTTGATTGATTTAAGTTATTTGAATCGTTTCAAATATAGGATTGGGTTCCTAGGTTTTTGAAGTTAAACTTCTGTACCTGAGCCTGGGGAGTAAACTAATGAATACGAGTCGAATTTAGGCGGATTATAACTGAGAACCTAAAAGTCAAATTTTAACTTTTCTTTTTTTGTTAACATGTGTAATGTTTCAACTTGAGAAAATGTTTTTTTTTCTCTTGTTAACTTATCCTATTGAGATTCTTTTAAGTTCTGTGGCGTTTGACAGAGTCTCGATTGATTTGAGAGAACATTTACAATCACCATTAATAATAATAGTTTAAAAAATCATGTTCCTTTGGTATCAGGATGTGCTATTGCATTTCATAAATCTCGAGGTGGAACATTCAATGAAGTTGTTTATGAATATCAAAGGACTCATTCCCTAACATTACTATATGACAATTTTAACATTTCTCTTTTTCTAACATGTCTATTGTTGCAACTCGAAAGAATGTTTTTTTCCTCTTGTTAACTTATCCCATTGAACAGAATTTGAGAATTTGAGGAAATTATCCCATTGAGATTCTTTTAAGTTCTGTGGCGTTTGACAGAGTCTCGATTGAGTTGAGTGCTCATATCGTAGAACATTTACTATTACCATTAATAATAATAATTTAATAAATCATGTTCCTTTAATATCAGGATGTGCTATTGCTTTTCATAAATCTCGAGGTGGAACATTCAATGAAGTTGTTTATGAATATCAAAAGACTCATTCTCTAACATTACTTTATGATCTTCTATCATGAGTGATCAAAATTGAAAGACAGTTCTCAGTGACAGAAGACAATGATAAATGACATTTCGAATATTGTTGATATTGATAAATTTAAACGTAAAATGTTTTATTCGGAGGAGTGGCAATTTATCAAAAATCAAATGATGTCTCAAGTATAGGAACTTCTAATATTCTTTTCAAAACACATGTTTATTGTTTGTCATTCCTGTTGAGTTGGTTGCCTAAGATAGGGGTCGCTTGCTGCGCCACTATGCTTAAGATGTTGGGGATGTGTTCAGCAGCAATGGGGAGGGGGCGCTGCGCCACCACAAAAGCCTGGTTCGCGCCCGATTCGGCCTATTTCTCCTCTGGTGAGTTGTCGTGCTAACTTGTCTTTTACTTTTGTATTTTTGTGTTCATTGTGCCGTTTGAATAAAGTTGTTGTGCTTTGTACTTCGTGTATTTTGAATTTTAACGTCTGAGGAGAGCTTTGAGCAAAACTTGTATTGCGATAACTCAAAGGACTTAGCAGAAGATCCAGTGAAGTCTGGTCCCGCGCTATCAACGGGAAATATATTAATGTTTCAAAAAATCGCGACTACCGCGTAACAATACCATAAGCCCATTGGATTAGTCTTATAATCAGCAACAGTAATTACGGCGAATCTAGTTACAATGTCAATGATGATACACTAAGAATATATTTAGATTTACTTCATTTCGACGATCAAACTCGTCTTTTAATATTTGTGGCTTTCATTCAAGTAATAAAGGTTTTTATAGACCTTTGGAGTTCTGTTCGGAACTTGAGTGAAACTAGTCACATTTGATGTCGTGATGTCGAGGTTCAGTAAGGTTATATATAATGACCAAAAAAGAAATAAATGAAAAGGTTAACCATGTTATACATTACTTAATAGACGTCAAATTTGAATTTTATAGGTTATGCTACTTTACGCAGATGATTTTACGAAAATCCGTTTACACCTTGTGCATGCCAAAACAGCCCTGGAAATGGTAGAAAGCAGAAAATGACACAGTGTAAAAGTGGAGGACGTGCGCATGGGGAGAAGCGAGATTTAGTACTCCCCACAAACCGTGGCCTTTTGCAAAAGCCGGTGAGCGTTGCGTTGTGTGCATTGGGGTTCCGATGTGGCGTGTAGGTGTGATGACGCGAGCGAGCGAAATTTCAGGCATTTCAGGTTACGACCTTTATTGATCCTGCCGATTCTGGTCGTTGCCACACTGTGGCCCTTTCCCTCATATCTCTCTTTCCGAAATTCTCCTCCCGTACACACCTGCCCTTAAATGTATTACTACCATTTTTATAGTATAGTGAGTATAATCAGCTTGTGGCTCCACACTGTTAATGAGATTACTAGTGTGTTAATAACAAGCTTAACTCACCTCTGCGGTGTCACCCGCCGTCGAATTGACACCGGACAGCGTTGAGCCCAGCCACTTCTTCGGCAGCGATAGAATCGAGTCTCGCCATCCTGCAACAGAAAAGTGCAAAGTAGTAACAAGTTGTAGTCGTGCAGACAGGAGGAATTTACGAGTTCGCATGCCCTCTAATGAACATTAAAACTTTTATGACATCCTGTTCGCTGTCGGGTTAATTAGTGTCTGGTTGGTATTGGCGGGTGCCGCGAGCGGGATTAGCGCGGGGTATGTCAGAACGCAAACTTTATTAAATTATTGCCGATGCGGTGGTAGAGCCACCGTTCGTCTCGGCTACCCCCAGCGTATTGTTAACGGGCGCTGAAACCTTTCGGCCGACTTTATTAATGCCTTTATATTAACACCGTAGCTGCGTCCGCAGCTACCCACAATGAGGGTAACTTTATACCATCACCCTTAGTTGGGGTTAGAATGTTGCCCGGCATTTGGTCGGCGTCTAGGGTCTAAACAACTGAGGGTAAAGTTATTAAGAGATGGGAAGATGTGTAACCCAGAGTCCAAACCGGAAGAAAGTGTAACTATATAATGAATGGAGGACTATTATTAGACTTTTTGGGAAAGTCCAATTAAGGTCATCCCAATACTGGTTTGCTACGGATTGTTTGTTCGGATTTGCTTGGGATTGATTTTGAGAATGGAGATAATTTGAGATTGTTAAATTTGGTTTGGTTGGGACGGTTAAGTGAGGTCACGTCAAGTAAAACTAGACAATTTCAATATTATTTAGATGTATTCTCCATCTTACTCTACTAACCATAAAGCATTTCATTCATGGTCAATTTGGCATCAATAGCTACTTCACATTAAGCCCATGCATCGATCCCCATGCTCCAGTTTACCGCTTCCTGTTTCCTCTCAATTTCTTTTCTTCCAACCCGCCTCCATCCCAATCCCTCCACACAATCCTCTACAATTCATTGGCCACCACCCTCTGAAGAGTGGTCAAGGTAGTACGATCTTTACACATCGCCTTAATGTCTTCTTTCCTCGGCGAAAAGCGCACATTTGGCACTGATGGCGCGAACATCCTAAATGTTTCCCATTCCCGTACCCACCCCAACATCACCGATGATATCACCACTATACGAGTATAGTACCGGTAGGGAATTGCTTCATGTGCAATTTTAACGTCCCGTGACGTATCTACCTAATCTCGTCGTTCCATCCTGACTCCCTCATCCTCTCAGCCTACGAGTACCCGGCACAACACCCCCGAGACACCGGTCGTAAAGCTTTGCTATTGTCCACGATTTTAGCATCTTTTGTTTTTATAGTTTTAGTTGTCTGCGCTAAGACCTTTACCTGTCTATAACTCTATGGAGGATGACAAAAAATGAAATTGAAAGCGTGACCGACGCGGTTGATTGCTTCGTCAGGTTGTTTTATCGTCCCTCATTCTGTCACCCACCCTCGTTCGCGTTTCCCTCTTTTTCTCTGTTGGCAGACTGAGGAGGGACATCCTATTTCGCCCTTCCATATCTCAAGCTTTCTACGCTAACCTGTATACCGGTAGCGGCAATTTTGCTCGTTTTCCGATTCTACAACGCGGAGAAAAGAAAAGATACAATGCTTTACTTCGCACCCTCCGGCTTCGACGAAATCTAATCAAATGCAGCGTGTAGAAGTTTTTCTTGATGATGTTCAGGATGTATCTTAGTTGTATTTTTCATTTCAGGAAAGCCTCTATGGATAATGTTGATTAATAAAACATAACCTTAACATAACTTAACCGAATCTAACCATAACCTAACCTAACTGAACCTAGCCTTAATCTTAACTTAACCTCACCATAACCTAACCTAACCGAACCTTAATCTTAACCTAACCTAACCATAACCTAACCTAACCTAATTTAACTAAATCTAGCCTTAATCTTAACCTAACCTCACCATAACCTAACCTAACCTAACCGAACCTAACCTTAATCTTAACCTAACCTAACCTAACCTAACCATAACCTATCCTAACCTAACCTAACTTAACTGAACCTAGCCTTAGTCTTAACCTAACCTCACCATAACCTAACCGAACCTAACTTTAATCTTAACCTAACCTATCCTAACCTAACCTAACTTAACTTAACCTAACCTAATACAATTTAAAGTAATACTCGTATAACACAAATTTATCTTAACCTATGTGTAAATAACCAAAAAAGTTCCTCTGCAGTGGAGGGTGTAAAAAAAACCTCGAAACTCTACTCTCCTTCGCTGCTCTTCCTGACCGCCAACAATTAATATTGATAACGGGCTCAAGTTTTAATTAGTTTTTAATATTTAATGGCTTCCAATGTAACGGAAACGAAATTAATTGAATCCTTAATGTTCCTTCCTTGCCTCCCAGCATGTAAATTAATCATCCTTCAAAGTTACATAACGCAAATTTATCTCATGCGAAAATTTTTGGGGAAAAAATAAACGATTGGGTTTAAAATACGCGATTGATAACGCCAGTGGAATACTAACAGCGTGGGCGAAATGTTTTTAGTAGGATTTTTTTGGAATGCGAGGGCGGTGGATGTAGCTGGTGGATGTTCAGCGGTTGTTTGCCTTGCTGTGTGGGCTTATCAGTCGGCTTTTGTCTGCTCCTGCAATTGAACACGCGTTCAACGCTGGAAAAGCCAAGCTAAGCTCGCGGCGAAAAGGGAGAAAATCCTCAAATAAAAATTACGTTTTTTATGTTCACGCCTAGTTTTTGGGAGAAATGTTCTTTTCAAGAGAATTTCAGTTGAAAGAGAGTTTGCAAAAATACAATAATAAAAACCAATGAAATCGCCTACATTTTTCTCTGTGAAAATTTCATTTGTAGGCAACCAAAATAACATGTTATAGCGTTTCCTTTGCTCTTAAATCTTATTAATCTGTCATTTAATTAGAAACTGACTTTGCAGTATCAAATTCAACATGTTGCATCGTATTAACACTTCTTTGAGAATAACATCGTACAAGTGCACGCATATTACGTGATTTCACCCTTAAAATCTGATACTTTACCGGCGCCTTCACGTATGATTACCCTCGACATGATTAGGCTTTCACACGTATCTTTTGGTAAGGGTAGACTATTGTGGTGTAGAGTGGAATAGGCTCAAAAGCCAGGAAAATTCTATATTGACAATTTACAACTAGGTAAGTTTAAGTGTTAATTCTGTTAATTTAATACGCACTTAATACGTCTTAAATTTGTTAATTTAATACGTACTTAGACTGATACGTCATGTTATCCATCATGTTTTTATCAAGATCTTGTTCTAAATGTCATAGAGTAAATGTAATAAACGTCGGGTTACATACAATTCTGAATAAGAGTAATTATTTAAGATATTAATCATTTTGTAAACCGAGGTAAATATTAAGTTAGGTTATATTGACAAATTTGAAAATAGGCATAAATTTGATTTTTAGATTAGGGTATAGATTTGAGAAAAGGTTGGCAACGTATGATCTGTGGGTCAACAAGTGACCCATTTCAAAATTTATACCCCATTTGGTTTTTAATTGCCCCTTGACGATGGAGTTCAAAATGTCTTACGGTCCTGTTTCAAATAACGCTAAACTACTTTATGACAAGTTATGTTCGATTATGTTAAAATACATTTTTATTATTCATTATTTGTATTCGGTCCGGAGACCTGGCCATCGACCTTCATTGGTCCTTTAGCCTGGATACATATGTTTATTGTGTTTGTACATATTTTACAAGTTATTTAGATTTCTTGTTTTCGTATTTTTTGATGTTGTTATTATTGTGATGTTGTCCGACTGCGTGGTAGACCGAAACCTTACCAACTGAGCTGCCCAGGTGGGCTGTTAAAATACATTTAGACTAAATCTTGTTAAAATTTGTCTAAATCCCGATGAGTTTCTTCCTGATAAAAAATTTCTCACCTTATAAATAGACAAAAAGTCTAGATTGATCTGGACTTATCTATGATATTCTTAGATTAAATCTACCTAGACCTCGGCCAGGTTTAGATTAATTCCTTATCTTGCAAAGAAAATGAAAACTGTTATGTTAAATTACCTTGCACTTTGTAAAGATCCGAGCCTGAAAATCCGAGATCAGCAGAAAATATAAGGGAGGAAGCTGCTTCTAGGTGGATTTAGATTGTAGGCGTTGTTCGGCTTGTGTTTTGTGTGCACTTTTGTGCGGCTTCAACCGCCGAGCATCTCCAGCAAAAGCACCGGAGGCCTTTTTCGGGTCGATGTACCTCGTTTGTTCCGCCAATTTCGCCTTTCCTTTCATGAGAGCCAAAAAACAGACGAGAAAAGAAGGAAAAGGGGGAAATTCGTTCATCCCTCCGCATGTCCTCATTTCAAGTCTATTTTTTTTCTCTGGTGAAAAACGCGTCTTTGGTCACAAAATACAGAATGTACCAGTACAGAATGCAATTCATCACTGTATTATAAGATTTTCGAAATTTGAGAAAAAAGGTTAATGGGGTCGTGGGTGTTTCCCAGGGTGGAAGGGAGGAACTTGATTAATGTAACTTCATAGGGAATCTTTGTTTATCAAGGGTCGAGAGCTAATTATCTTGGGTTTTTGCGTACGAATTTAGGTCAAGTGAGATGGTAGAACTAGTTGAAGTTCTACCATCTTAGGTAGAACTGTAATATGGATAATAAATTGCAGTCATTTCTCTTAGAAACGCCCAGAGTGTAGAGGGAGTCATAGAATAAATGACTGGCATATAATAAGGAGATTCGTTTCATCTATCTTGAGGAAGTGTTTAAAATTGTAAAGGTCTGGAAAGACCTTGCAGTTTTGCAGTTTTAAAGGGAAAAGGGTTCTAGAGGAGGTTCTAGTAAATAAGCATTTTCCCAGTGAGAAAGTTCAGTCTAGACCAGTGTTTCCCAACGTGGGGCCCACGCCCCACAGGGGGTGCAATTAAAAAATGAACTCGACACGACTTTAACTCTTTATTTATTTAAACTAAATAAATAAACAAATCGATTTAATATTTAATGATTTCAGTTTAATTAAATAAATAATTAAAAGTCGCAATTTTATTCCACATTTTAGGTACTATATAATGTGTTTTGATCTTATATTTGTTGGTATCCAAGAGATTATTATCAATAACGATTTTCTGCCACATTATTATTGCATTGATCTGCTTTTATGTATTATTGTAATTATTATATTCGGCGGAGACTGGTAGATCGCTATATGAATTATTATTATTAGTAATACTTTAAATATCGATTTTTTCGTTATATTTATTGATTACCAATAAGTTTTTATATTTTATAATAGTATTATGTTTTTCTATTAAATCACGGATACAGGTTAGTAACACTGCTGTATGAGTCCGAGATTCCATATGTATTAACGATCACTGTAGATTGTTGGTAATTGTAATTAGTTCTGAAACCCATTTACAGATGGCGTTTCGGTAGGATCGATATTGATATTTTCAGGACGATATTTCGATATTAATATATCGTAAAATTGTAAATATCGATTTCGCTAAATATCGATATTTCATCATCGTCTGACATATATAGTGTCGATGCGTTTCGCAGCACTCCGATTACCACGTCTTCTACTCCTATGTCAGCCAGGGTGGTTGCAAACTTTTTGACGTAGTCCTTTCCTCGTTTTCTTTATTCGCTCCCCTCGCAACCGTCTAAAGGGAATGTAAGAAAGTGCCGCATTCGATTCCATGCTCCAGCTTTGCAATCCTGTATGCCACACATGTGCACACTTACTTTACCTTTGGGAATCGGAACGTCCCAAAGGTACACATCTCATGGCTCAAGGCACAAGGCTCAGGACACAATGCAGAATTCACTATCAGCTATACAGACCAGTAGGAAAAAAGAAAAAAAAAACGTACTAGACAACAGACAGGAAAAAGGTAAAGCCAAAGAAAGGGAAGCTGGAAAAGTTGTAGACGAAACTACGTTTCAAGGAAAAATGAGATTCACAGAGTTACAACAGTCTGTCTGAATCAATATTTAACTTCCTAAGCAAGGAATTCTAAAGCAACATTTCAAATTCTGAAAATTTCCTTCTTCGATAAAGACAAAAAAACGAAAAATGTAGGGTTCATGATTCATAAAACTTGAATTGATGTATTTTTAGTAAGTGATAGTAGGGAAGGAAACGGAGGAAGTAATATCAGAATGAAATATAACCTCAACTATTAGCTATTTTGACAGAAAACAGACGTGACGCGCGATAAAGCAGAACGCAACACTGCGCTGCACCCTTAGTGCTCTCACCCTCCAAACACAACCGCAAAATGTGGCGAATTTTTGCCGAGGGGCTGCTAACGCTGCTAACGACGACGATGACGACGTCAAGATAACATCACAAAATTTCTTTTGTTTATCTTCGTCCAACTTTTATTTCTTTTTAATTTTCTTCAATTATTTCTTCACAAACTTTGGAAACAACTTGATACGACATTCACTGAAGTTATACAAGTTCTAGGCGAGGTTAGGTTACAATGAATTTCATATCACTCTGTTTCCAGTACTTTTTCTCGAAAATAACTGAATATCTTCAACATAACCTAAACAATAATTACGTAATAATACTAACATTACCTAACCTATTCTTACCTAACGTACATATAACTGACCTATAAGTTATTCTAACCTTATTACAATCACTTATTACAATAAGTGAATGTATAGGAACTTATATCAAAAGTGGGATATCACAACCAAGCTTTTCCAGTGTATCTCGCCGAAAGTGTTTGATTACATTGAAATTCGATACGCGCTTTTAATGAAAAAGCCCACCCTCAACAACATCACAATAGCAACCGTATAACAGTGCGTAAACAAAAGCGATCCGCTTGTTGGATAATGATGCGTTGAGTGCTCGGCTATCGTCTGTCAATTGTTGAATGTCGAGTGGTCAAGTGCATTCTTTCGCACTACCATTGTCCTCTGTCCACCACTACAAATTGGAATTCCCACCATTAAAAAGATAATTGAAAGTGACAAACACTACCGAACTACAAAAAGGCTGGAGTTGTGGAAATCTAGTCGTTTTGGACAGTTCTCGGCGTGCAGCAAGTTCAATACAACTGCGTGCGAAAGTTGATTATATACTACTCGCTAAACTAGCACTAATTAAAAGGCTGTAGTTTCGCCAAACCCGGATCAATATTGTACTCGGCCATGTTAGAGCCATGCTAGCCGTACGAATTGGGGGGTAGAGATTCGGGATGAAAGTTGAGGTTATGTACGCCCCATAACCATCAATCCATTAATGTAATTAGATAACTTATTGAAGCGTTGCGTAAACATAATCTACTTCTCTGCAACATCAACCTGCGTAGTGGAAGTTTTAATTAAATGTACTATTACTGTATTAAATTCATAATATCTAAAATGAAGATAATCTAAGTTTAACTTTACCTAACCTAGTTTAACAGCATATAATCTCATCTAATCTTGCTTAACCTAAGTTATCTTCCATCTAACCTCGCCTAACCTCAGCCATCTTCACATCTTCATTCCAAAACTTACTTGACCTCTACTACCGTCACTTAACCTTACCTAACTTCACCAAGTCTCACTTATCTCACCTAAGCTCAGCTAACTTCGCCTAGTGTCACTTAATTGCACCTCACCTAACTTCCCTCTCCTACCTTTACATAATCTCACCTGATCTCACCTAACCGCACCTAATATCACCTAACTTCACCTAACCTCATCTAACCTCAATGAGCCTAATCTAACCTCACCTAACCTCACCTCATCAAATCTTACCTAACATGTGACATAATATAATGCAACCTAAGCTAATCTAACCTAATCTAACTTGACCAAACCTAACCTAATTCAAATTTACTAAAACTTTACAAACCATGATACTCTAAAAGGAAATAATGAAATAGAGGCAAACTAAAACATCGTCATGCATGTGGTTACAAAGTAAATATAGTCAAATTTGTGTAAATGAGTAAATGAGGGCAATTAACAAGTCTAGGCAACACCCCTTGCAGTAATTTGGCTGCGAGCGAGCCCCTTCGGGCAATTTACATTTACGGCCGACTGGTGGCTACTAACGAACACGTTTCGGCAGGCTGCGGAATATTATGCAACTTTGGTTTCACCCTCTTCACTATCGCACACACACCCCCACAAGCACACACAGGCGCACGCCCAAAAAAGTTAAAAGAAGGGTGAGTTTCTCTGCGGAGCGCTAGTGATGTACGACGTGTTGCAGCACAATGCGGTCTACAACGCGCTGTACAACATATACATACAAATGTACCTCGTTACAGTCTACAACTGCAACCCTCCCTTCGCTGCGTCAATGTGTGTGGGCTATCAACCCTCGGCGCGGCACGACTCTTATCAGCAAACGTCTCTCCAAATCTACAACTGGTAGAGTTATAGAAGGGGATGTCGGGCACGTTGGGAATGCGAATGCGAAGCGGATGTAGATGTCAATGTCAGATCCGTTGGAAGGCTGTGCAATGAGGTTATGCGGCGGCATTCGGAGGGTAGTCAAGCAATGCGGGGATTTTATCAGCGAATGGATTCAGGAACAAAAGAGGAAGAGGCAAATTATGCGTAATTAGTTTAATTACAAACTGATTTCTTTTTATAATTTGTTTTGAATCATTCTGTAAATGTAGATGAGTATTCTTTTGACAGGGAGAATATAACTTCTCTTCACATGGGTTTCACGTATATGCGTTTCTATAATATGCGACGAGTTTGCACATGTTTAAATGCTTTAATCCAGTTATATGGAGGCGCTGGTGTTGTTATAATACAAAGGCTGCAAATATGCAACCGTCAGTGACGTTGACATTTATCTCGTGAAGTGTTTCGTGTTCTTGCTCAAAATATCGAGTGTTCTAGTGATGTAGTGAAATCGTCAGATGCATCGGGACAATCTTCCTTTGCGATAATGTATATATCAATGGATGCAGCAGCTAAAATAGCATTTTAGAACTAATTATTTGTGAATGTGCCGATATTGAGGTTACAACTGGCACTTTTTCCATACGACTGCAATCAAACTCCACTGTATTTCAAACATTTGGCGGGAAATTGTTTCAGGAAAAACTTAGGTAAGAAATAAAGTTGTAGCAAGTTTTTTTTTTCTTTCATTTTTTTATTTATATATGTATATAGATACAACAACAACATTCTAATATTTTATCTCCCTCCACTTTTGTTATCTTCACATTTACCATTTGTTTAACTTTGTTTTGTGTTGTTTATAATAAAACATTCGACATAACTGTCAATATGTTATAGGTTACACATCACATACTTAACCTCAATTATCATCATCTTTCCATCATTCCACCGCTACCGTGTTTATCATAATCAATCATATGTATCTGCTCATTCATTACATCATTTCTATTTGCCTTGAATCCATTTGAAATTGCTTGTAAATATCGTAAATGTAATTGATTTTAAGGTTAGCAATGATATGTTTTCGGTTTCGATTTTGAATTTGACTTCGAATCACCTTTAAGTTATAAGTTCACTTAATACATCAAATTAAACATCCTTAGTAACAGTTTGATATGAGAGAATTATTCGGATGACCGGAAGAAGACGTAACCTCTTTTTCCACTATCATAATAGATATAACCTATAACTAGAGAACTTAAGGAAAGTATACAATACAATAGGCACAGTACCCGATCGAGAACGTAAAATATATCAATAATGCTAGACATTCAAACGATGAAACGCCCTTAAGTGCGTTGCTCTTTTGTTTTTTGTTTGTTAGTAAGTAGTACGCCTTAGAGTTACATTCGATGTGTGCGGATTTTGTTTCTTGTTCAACCCTAAGTCTTCGACAGCAACAAATCGCAGTGTAAGCAAAAACGTTTATTGCTTTATTTCCTCCTCAGTAGTTTTTACGTGTTCATTCGTATTTGTTAAGTGGGCTTAGTGTTAACGCTATCGACCCAGAGATGGCGCTGCTTACCATTGAGTTAGTAATCATAACGACTGTACATTTATAAACATCTAATTTCATATGTTTAATTTACATATGTCTAACTTAGTATAACTTAGGTGCTACGGCTACGACTATAGGTTTACATTGTTTTAGGTTGTCTTTCGAATGAGTACTTTGTAATTTACAATTTTACAATGAATGTTTGTACACTAGAAACGTAAATTTGGTTGACTATCTTAAACTAAGAGGAAGTGTGACTTCAAGTATGTCAGAGTTAGAAATAGAGGATAGAGACAGCAAGATAGAGATAGAGAGAGTAATTACAAATAGTTAACAGACGCTCAACACACAATCGTTCAAATTAATTACTTCTCAAGCATCCGTCACTCAAATTTATTAACTATTTATACATTTTATGCATTTATATGTCATATTTTAAGTGTTTTTATCTTTAATTATAGGTTACTTATCTTAATCAATTAGTATTGAAGTACAGGGCGCCTTGTATTTCCCAAAATGTGGTTAAGCTTAAAAAACGAACAACACTTAAACAGAACATAACCTCAAACCTAGCGCTCTGTTCGGCGGTATGCAATATAACTACCATTAACGTAATGTGGGTTGAATATATTGCACATATTACACAGCCACTGTACAGCTTAGGTTAACTAATGATATATAAGCGTTACGATATGTTTGCTTAGGTTTAGGTTAACCTAACTTAATTGCGTAAGGCTTACTTAGGTTTTGTTCTAATTAAGTAGACTTAACATTAAGCAAACTTAAGTTAAATAAGCATGAATTCAAGTAAAACTTTAGATGTTGAACTAAGATTTTTACTGATATTTAAGTGTACGTAACTTAAGTTTACTTATGTCAACTTATATTGACTTAAGTCTACCTAACTAATAAACGTTCAGGAGACGTTAACAACTATACAGTGAGCATCATCCGGAGTGGAGAACTTTAATATTTGGTTGTTACTTAAAGCAATCTGTGCTTTTTTCTGTTATAACACCCTATATATAGTACACGGTTTATACATAATTTTTTTTACACGTGTTTAAAACCTTTATCTGTGTATTCAAAAATTTCATATTCATTTTAAATATTTATGCTTTGATTAAATATCTAAATGTAATTATACACCCTATATAAATTGACACACTATCGAGTCGAGAGAAATAACGCATATAACACAAATGTTTAGGTTACGTTTAGGTTATACGTTTGACAGCTGTCATTTTTTTGAATATGACACCTGTCAAATGTCTGTCAAAATAATTTACGTCAAAATAACCTCATTTTCATCTTAACTCCTAACTTTAAGCTAAGTGTTTAACCTAAAAATATATGATAAATATTTCATATTTCGCATTAAATGTAAACATTTATTACGAAGGTAATAAATATTTAATTTGTCTTTCTAAAATATTTTGCTGTTTTTAATTTGTGTTTAAATACTAGATTTGTGGCCAATTAAAGGGCCTATCACCTTGTACACTTATGATATGTTTCGATAACAAGCGAGCCAGGGCGCTGACGCGTTGATACGACACACGTGGGCCAGTGCGCATGCGCAATAGCGCACGGCGTGGTCACGTGTGCGCGCGCGTGCCGCGCACCTTTGATAGCTCTGATATGTATGCGATCTCAGTTGATATATTTCACTGCATTTTCCCTCCCAGTTTCCTGATAAATTCGGAGGCGGGATATGTAGATCATATATTCCTAACCTAGTTCTTAGCCTATAATTGAATAGTATTCAGTAAAATATAACTTAAGTCAACGTAACTTTCGTAGAATTTATGCTTGGGTTAAACTTAAAGATATTTACACGTAGACGTTTTGTTTATCCTGAAGGAACAACCGGTGTGATTTTTATATACACGGCTTTAAATTAAGGTTAGGTTCACACTTTTTTGTAGGTTTAAGAAGCACTATTTTCACTATTTAGGTTTTAAGGATTCCCATAGTTTTCCTTAGGTCTCCTTAGATGTTCTTTAGTCATCTTCAGAGCTCCTAGGGTCTTCTTCGGTTTGCTTAGAGGTCGTTAGAGGTTACGTAAAGAGGTGTGGTGTTTGCTGGGCCCCTTTAGAAGCCTTGCCTGAAGGGATTGCGTACGGTGGGTCCACTTGGTTGCTGTGGCTCCGATTGTTGCCGGAATGGGTTCGCCGGATTGGCGTTGGTTTCTGGTTGCTGCGGAAGCGTGCGTTGTTGGTAGCCTCCTTGGGATTGGTACTGCTCTTGATAACCTCCTCCTTGTTGGTAGGAGTAGTTGTAGCCATTGTCTTCGTTTCCACCGCCCATGCCACCATCCATGGTGTTTCCATCGAGGGAAGTCTCTTGTTGGCGGTACTCCAGATGGTTCTGTATATCTTCTCCCACTGGTTTCTGGTCCTGCATGGTGTAGGTTTGGTACTCTTTGTTTGGTGGGTCTGACATGAGGATATTGGCTTCGTTTTCGAAAGGCTTGAAGTCGTAGATGTTGCGAAGGTAGTACAAGACTGGAGCGTAGAGGAGATTCGAGAAGGCGATCCCGATGTTCAGGGCGGTGAAACCGATAGCTTCCACCACGCCACCGGCGATGATCGGTCCGACGGCGTACGCCACCGAATAAGAGATGTCGGCGATGGCGTAGATGCTTCCGTAGATGCTTACATACCGCACGTCGACGAGGTATCCTAATGTAGGTAGGAGAGCCGTGTCGATTAGGGCGATACCGAAGCAAATCCCGCAGATCGGGATCATGAGGACTTTGTAGGAGCTGGAGAACGGGATGATAAAGCAACACATTCCTTCCAGGGCTAGACCACCGGCGGCCATCAACCACTGATGTTGTGGGTACTTTTTCGCCATTTTCACCGTGAGGATGACGCCGAAGACGTGTGGGAAGAACGCCGGCAACCAGATCATTCCGATCTTCCAGTTGTCGGTAGTCATATTGTCCTCCATCCACAAAGATATTGTGGGTTCTAAGAAGGCTAGAGCTACGTTGGACATGGTCAGGGCCCCAGCGCAGCATGCGATGTAGGGATCCATCAAGAGTTTCCAGATCGGAACTGAAGGTGGTTTGACCATCTGCGATTCTTTGATCTGCTGTGAAATGGGCTTCATTACTAAGAGAAGCATGAAGCCATCCAGGAGAGAGACGAATGCGAGGATCAAGAAAGGCATTTCCTTGCCTGCGAACTGGTACAGCGCTCCGCCGAACGGTGGTGCGACCAGACATCCGAAGCTGATGAACGCCAGCGCGATGCCCAACGCCTTGCTGCGCTCGTTCTCTTCGGTGAAGCGGTCGGCGATCATCGCCAGACCGCTGGTGTCTGCGAATGCCGAGCCGACGCCCTGCAGGCTTCGCGCGAAGAACAGGAGGCCGTAACTGCGGCCGCACGCGAACACCGCCGTCGAGAAGAACATGATAATCAGTCCGATCATCATCGGGATGTCGTAGCCGATGCGGTCGATGAGCGCCCCGGAGAACGGGTTGACCATTAGCTGGACGATTGCCTTCGACGCGAAGAGCACCCCGGTGGCGGAGTCCTGGCCGTGGTGGTCGTGTTTCCGCGGTGCGCCGGGGGGCAGCGTCACGTTTCCCGGAAGCGGCAGCGGGTCATCCGCGTATGCTCCAATGTACCTTAGATAATCGGGTATGATAGGAACGATGACCATATACAACATGTTGTCCAGCAGTAGGGCAATAGAGACGATGACCAGAATCAATTTCCGTTGCGAACTCGGCTCTTGGACCTTCGCCCAGAACGTCTCCCGAAATTCGGCCCACTCCATATTGACGATTGGTATCCGCGTCCCCATTTTGCTAGACCACACACAACTCCTCACTAATCGTACGATCCACTCTTTCGGCCACGTTCAGTCTCTGTGGCCCTTCCGGATAGTGTGGCCCTTTCCGGTTGTATGAATACCCGTGCTTGTATCTGCTCTTGTTTGTCGATTATTTAGAGTTTTTACGTGCGGGGGGAGCGCAGTGCCATCGGTTTTAACCTGGACATACAGAAGAGAAAACGTCAGTAGTCAGTTATTCCTCCGGAAATTAAAGAATTTTTGAGCTTTGACATTTTTTGAGACACTGCAGAGGTTCGAGGAGGGGAAACCGGCACTGCGCTCCTTCCCCCCCAGCACCCCGCACAAAACACACAGACACCTTCGAAATCACCTTTCATAAAGTTACGTAAAGCCTATGTAAGAGGGTTATTGATTTCGGCCATTTTGATTCAGGGGGACCACGAACACGGGGCCGCCATCTTGTTCGCTAAATTTAGCCCGCCGCCGATCTATATCAGTAGCGTGTGTTTGTGGGGTTCGGTTGTGGAACGATGCGATGGAAATAGTTTGCGAATCGTATTTTTGTGGAGCTGGCCACAGGGGGGATGGAATTGCGTGCAGGTAAAAGTTTGCAAGTGATTAGTGCGCGAGAATTCCTCCAGGTGTGTGCGCCAGAGGTGGCGGCAGTGGTGGCGGGCACCAGAGGTAATCAATAAACCTGGCGGTGGTTAGGAGGGCGAAGGGTGGGGGCAGCCGGCGGTTTTGAGTTGGTGGTGGCCGATATCAAATATAGGCCATCTAAATCGAACCCGAGACCATGGTCATTGAAGTATGGATTTTCTAATCAGACCGGTACTTAACTAAATCCAGTTGGTTGTCAATAAATTTCCATAAAATTAAAATAATCGGTTCTCACGAAATTTGGGTAGATCTAGAGTTTCTGGTATGAGGAAACGAATTTTTGGTCCAAAGTTTGAGGGAAAGAAAAATGTCTGGTACCGGCAAGAGTGTCAGAACCCGTTTTTAAACGTTTTTGAAGGGGTTCTTCGTGGCGTTTCTTATAGGGTATCATTACTAACCTGTATCAGGAAGTGCACTGCCGATGCGCGTGGCAAAAAACCCGCGAATGTTGCTAGCAACACGCTGGGGTTGGTCGCCGAGCAGGCTGAGGCTGCCTCCCGGACCGTGCTGGCCGCTGCGGGTATCCACGGTGTTGTTCTTTTGGGAAATGTGGGTTGGGTGGGTTTATTTTGACCAGTTCTCGACTGAGTGTGAGTGGATGCGTCTTTTTGGGGTGGTTCGGTAGGTGGATGTGGTTGTGGCTGGGCTGCGCGCTCTGGCTGGTGGTGGCCGCTCTCACTCCCGACGACGACGGCGACGAACGCGGGTCACGGGTAACTCCGGGCTGGTCGGGCGCTTTCACCGGCCGCACGCACCGCTATGAGCTCGCCGCGTGCCAGGTACCGCCGCCGTCGAGCCGCCGCCACCGCTCATTACCACCCGTGGAGGGGGTACGTGCGTGCGCACACGAGGGCGTCGCCCGACGCCACCACCCGCACCCTCATTGGTGGTCGGGTGACGCACGTCACTTTCCCGGGAGACCAATAATATTGACGTGGAGTAGGAGAGGCTGCCGCCACCGCCATCAAACAACGACGTATAATATTTTCATGTAAAGCGGGCGTGGGGGGTGTCTGGCGGTGGTGGCGGCAATCAGCTTGCTGGCAGATTGTGCGGACGGTGACCGGACGAGTTGGATTATATGGATTCGGGTCAAAATCAACACAAATCTTACTAATTCGAAGCGTAAGGTGTTTTTTCAGCTTGATTGTCAGGTCAGGTCACATTTATTTTTGTAACTGTAGGAGTTAGAAATTAATGTCAACATATATTACTAAAGTAATGCAATGTTTACAGCGTTTCTATTGAATTTGATAATTTACTCTGCTTCATTGAGTAAAATAAAATTAACGAAAACAAATTATTTGAAGAACTCAGCTTCATTGCTTACAAGTAATATAGTACAGAATATTTTGAAATAGCTAAGGATTTTATACTTCAATATTAAAATGCATGTTAAGGATAGAAGCGATCAGATGATTGAAAAAGTTCCTTGTTTCTACTTACAATCATAGATATCAGTGGGGTAAATAATGTATTTGTAATTTGCAGAATAATGTATTTTCTTGAATATAGTTTGCCAGTTGTTATGAAACTGAACTGCACCAGAAACAGATGCTAAAGACCCTGGGGCTTGTTGTTACCTACAATCAATTCTCTATAATTGTGTTCGAATATATTTTCTTTGCAATTCTCTTTCTAACCAATGTTTATTCGCCCAGAAATAAAATTAGTCATTTATGAAAGAAAATCTTCCGATTGCTTTTTAAATGTTTTCGGACAGTTACAGATACAGTTCTGATAAAGATACACTTTTTACATTTTAGGTTAATTATAAAAACTCCCGGCAGAAAATAAAACTTAGGTAACATCACAATCACAGTGATTGCAATGACCTTGTGGCGTTTCCCGCTAGATTTTGACATGCTTTAGATTTAGTATTTACATTTCTTCAATTATTTTTTTTATACCTATATTCCCACATCTGTTTCTACAAAATTCTCACAAACCAAATGTTCGTTCAAAGCCAACCCAAACCAACCATTGCATGTACTTCTTTGACCCGCCAATATTTTCTACCTGGACCGACCTTTTTCTACACCCTCTACACCCGAGGCTGTTGTCGCGTGACCGTGTTGCACGCGACATTAGCTCCTAGCGGACGAGATGTTGATTGCCCACCTGGAGCCTTTTATT
>WSZQ02077619.1:6495-18905 GCA_019419845.2 Weissflogia rhopalogaster
GAGCTTTGTCAACGTTGATGAAGCTACTTCTATTAAACTTTTCTAAAAACAAACTTTTTTATACACCCAATAACGAAAAGGAATTTACAGCAACACAGTGTTCCCACAATCACAGTAATTACTGATGTATTTAATTATGGAAGAGTTGATTAAAAATAAAAATTAGAATCTATTTTGTTTTAAATTATTTTCCTTTAGAATCAGGATGTGCTATGACATTTCATTGTGAAGTTATTTCATGAAATCATTATTCCTGCATCTCCTCTCTATTCCTGAATCTCATTAATAATAAATTCTCATTATACTGCCAAAAACGCCTTAAACGAAAATGTCTCAATTGGAATTTCATTTAAACATGTAATATACAAAGGTAGTTGTCCACTTGAATGGAATTTTAAATCAACTATTACGATTCCAATTTTGTAAAATATCGAACATTTGACTCCACCCGAAAATACATTAATTAAAAATTAATATGAAAAGAGCGTAATTTATTATTTCCATTAGTCCGATATCCTGACATTCGATCGGGCGTCGCCTATTATAATCGGATCGCTTCGTTAAATCTCCGACAATTAGTATGCAAACGAATCCGAAGAACCGACGATTAGAAATACGCATTTTGTTAATAAGCCATCCACGCGTCTGCATCCTTGCGTGGATTATGTCCTTTCGCGCTGCAAAGCGCTGTATTAATTAAAACCCGTTCGTCGTGCGTTCTCAGAGAGACGTGATCATTAAAAAATATGTTGTTTTCGTAGCGTTCATTAGCATTAGCATAACCGCACTAATTATTCCACCAAAAATGCGCGCTAGATTCAAGAATATTCATCTTAATTCCGCCTTGTTTCGGAATATTAACAACCATTTCATAATATTTCGCTTTTGAAACCGTTTATCGCTGCTTTATCACCGCGTATGAAATGAAAGCTTAATTTATTATTGACACAATCGAACGTGTGAAAATGTAATTGGCTCATTACTATGCCTTCCTGTCGCCGCACGACGCATTTTCGCATACGCTAGTAGTGCCACAAGTTAATGAATTTTCCTGGAAGGTGACTTTGTAATAATACTCGTAATTTCACGCGTTTTGTTATTGTACTCGCTTGTTGGCCGCGTGTCACCCAGCTTCCGGCAAAGATGCTGCCCGAAACATCTTCAAATTAACCTCATTGATGCACTTACAATTAAGCTTTTGCTTAATTGTTGCGGAAACATAAAAATTGCGCGCGCAATGAGCGAGCGAAAAGTGACTCAGTCGTGCGTCTGCATCAATTTTCACTAATTAAGCTTAATTAAGGCATTGTTCGGTTCTCAGCATCGCACATGCGCATTCCGCGGCGGCGTTAAGCAACGAAAAATATTCGTGCGTTTGAGAAATATGTGTGTCCGAATGCCCGAGCGCGTATGAATCAAAAAAAGACGCTTTTCATTAACTTCTATTCACGGCGTTTGCGTCCGAGATGCGTGTGTTTTTTTCGGTTTTGGAAGGCCGTTTTGAGCTGTTGCTCGTTGATTTCGTTGATTTTTCTCGCGCAAGCCGTACCTATAGTGAACCTATCGGTCGTTAACCAGTTTCGTTTCGACGACCGATGCGCCGCTGATGCGCGCGGTGGAGGAGAGACGAAAAAAAGTAAAAATAAGAGGCTCATTTCGTGCGCGATGCGATCGCGAGCTTCGTGGACCCCGGGGATCGACGGGCGGTCCTCTATGCGCCTGCAGATGCGCCCCGAATGCATCGCAGAAGAAGATGCGCTTCTTCCTTCGGCCGTCCGGCTCGCCAACAGCGAGCAGCATAGGCATAATGACGTGATAAGTCCCTCTTATTACCGAAGAACAGGTTTCATGTCCCGGTGCCTGGCCATGTCTTTCGTTGCTTTGAAAAACGCTAACTAAACACGCCTTAAGATTTTCCAATTTGAAGAGATTTTTTTCTAGAAGTCAGTTCTTAATTTCAGCTTTATTTCAATCCAATAATTATTAACAAGAACAACCTTTAATCTCAAAAGTTCCCAAAAACTAAATTTTTAAGAAAATTTGAAAATTCTAAACTTTAAAAGAATATTCATATAAATAACATCAAAAATTATCTGTTAATTTATAAAACACCTAAAAACTATTTGTAAATCCTTAAAATTCCCAAAAAATATCTGTAAATCTTTATAATTAGCACAAAATTATCTGTAAATCCTTAAAACTCCCAAAACTTATCTCTAAATCCTTAAAACTCCCAAAAACTATTCTTAAAACTCCAAAATACTACATATAAATCGTTAAAACTCCCAAAAAATATCCGTAAATCCTTAATACTCCCAAATATTATCTGTAAATCCTTAAAACTCCCAAATACTATACTTAAAACTCCTAACAACTATCTGTAAATCTTAAAAGTCCCAAAAATGATATGTAAATCCTTAAAATTCTTAAAAACTATCTGCAAATCTTTAGAATTCCTAAAAATTATTTGTAAATCCGTAAAACTTCTAAAAACTCTCAAAGAATATCTGTAAATCCTTAATACTCCCAAAAATTATCTGTAAACCATTAAAACTCTCAAAAACTATCCTTAAAACTCCTCAAAACTATTTGAAAATCAGTAAAACTCCTCAAAACTATCTGTATATCCTTAAAACTCGAAAAATTATTGATAAATACTTAAAACTCCCAAAATTAATCTATAAATATTTAAAAAAACTAAAACTTACCGTCCATCTGAAGCTGAATGGCAGAACAAGTTTCCCGCGTTCGGGATCAGCGAGCGTGAAGGAGTCGCGACCGAGCACTGGACTAGACGTGTTCCCAAAGGAGCACGAGCCGGTGCTGGTCACGTTGCTCTGGTATTCCTTGAGGCACAGCCGGAAGAGCGTGTTGCACGGCGTCGTGCAGCGCGCCGCCAGCGAGGCACGCTGCATGATGCCGGCGGCGGTGCCCGCCGCACCGCCAACTGGGGCGGCCGGCGTGCCGCAACACTCGCGGTTCGCCAACTCGCCGAGCGGATTCACCATCTCCAGCACCTGCAGCTCGAAGAAGCCGGAACCGTGCGCACACTGCAACACAATACGCAAACACATTTCGTCAGAAAGCAAGCGATTTCAGTAAAGTCACACGTTCACAACAGTTAGTCACATGACACCCCAGCAAACAATTCGGTTGCTGGAAGGTAAATAGAGCAGAGCCCAGAAAAGGCACGAACATATTTATACAAGAACTCAAACAAGGGGCGATGGTGATTTCTTTGCCTAAGTACGGTCCTAAGTAAATAGGTTACCATCTAATGGGATTTATATTGTGTTTTCTTGAAGGGTTCTAGAGTTAAGTCACATCGGAAAATTGACTTGAATATTTTAGTTGAATTATCTACTACATGAATTCAATTATCTACTATTCAATTGAATTTTTGATATGGTTTTAATCAAATTTTCTTGTAGAAAACTTCTTCGTAATTAATTTGAAATAATATTTTTTCGTCTCTCAGTTATTTATATCGCCATACGTTTTTTGTAGAGCTAACTAATTGTTATAAAACTATCAAAATTCATCACTAAACTAAGAACTAAAAATCATAACTTAAAATATTTTAATCTTGTTTTCTGTGAGCATAAAAGACATACACACATTTAAAATAAGTATTGAACCGACAAAAGACGAATGAAATAAAAATAAATCCGGTCAGGTGTGCGAGTACACGGACATTTATTGTGTGTCCGAGTACGATCTCTTATTACTGATATCTGCACTCAGGTACGCATCAATCGCGAAGGCAAACTGCAGGGATCAATTTCAATGAAGCACGCAAACAGGAAATATCCCTGTGGTTATCCGGTTCATAAAGCTTCTGCTTCTGGTTTTACTTGTGTTCGTTTTTATTTAAAGAAATTTCAAGTTTAAAAAATGCCATAAAATAACTTACTTAAAAAGGATAACGAAGCTTTTTTTCAATATATCCTACATATTTTTCCAAATTTGTAAAATTTAAAAATATCCTTAAATAGTAAGATATAGCCCACCTGGGCAGTACAGTTGGTAGTGCTTCGGCTTACCATGCAGTCGGACGGGTTCGAGTCCCCGAGGTGGGCTCCCGCACGTGTGAATTAATTAATTCATACACAAATTAATCACACAAAATCCACCCCATTAAAATCACAACAATTACGAAACCACACCAAAAATCACATCAATCGTAGTATGCGCATCTCACTACAACTACAACAAATCAAAAACCACGAGGCAATCTCAACACTCAACAAGAAATCAACAAAAACACCAAAAAATCAACAATGACAACATCACATTATCATGTAAAAATATAAACAATAAATATTTTTTGCAATCGTTGCTTAAAATCTATCCGGAAAATTTTCATGGCTCGCATTTTATCACATTTCTATGTCAACAAATTTTAAATATAAATGAGAAAAAAAAATCAGATTAAACAAAAATCATGTTTGCAAGGTTCAACAATTTTCTTTGTTTTAGAAGATTAATTAGCAAACATCCCAAGATATGAAGTAAAACGAGCAAAAATATATTTTTCCGGAATTTTTACAATTTGAATATCATGCAAATTTGTAACACATTTTACTTCTGCTTTTATTAAATTTCTCCTATGCTAGTTAAAGATGACCCGCATAATATCACATATTTTCATGTGTTTCGACTTCTATGGGTGTTTCCAAGTTTGATATGTTCTATTTTCTCTTTTATGTTCTATAAAAGAGTATATACCTGTCCTTGATTTGATTTGGCAAGTAAAAGGGTTAATTTATACGTAAAAAATGCCAATTTATCAAAAATAAAATAGTGTTTCAAATATAGTGATTTTTAATCTTCTTTTCATATTCTTTTCAATTGTCTCACAATCTGTCTTAAAATCAAGCACAGTAATGGCTCATGTATCTAAATATGGAAATAATTATTAAAATGAAGGATTAATGTAGTTTTACTTCAGTCGTGTAGTCAGAATTAGGGATGTCCACTTTTCACGAAGTATCGATACTTTTTGGTATCGATACTTTTGAAACTTTGATACTTTCGAGAGTCAAGTATCGAAGAAAAGTATCGATACTTATTGGTATCGAAAATACACATTGGCGCCATCTGTTAATGTATATTTAAATTATTTTTTACGCGTTACAGTAATCTTCCAGGATATTATCGACCCCATTTTCTGATGAGAATTTTGAGAATGAATAATATCGCGGTAATTCCTAAGTAATAAAATGAATGCTTGTAAAATTACTGATTGAGTAAAGCTAAACTAAGTTTTTATCAGTAAGTGATTTATCAGTAAGTATTTAAACGAATTTGAATTGTAGGGAAGTATCGATACTAAGCGCCAATGCAACAAGTATTTTAAAAACAGGATCAAGAATCGAAATTTCGCTCAGAGAACGTTTACCATTGCAATTGGTGGTTGTGATTTTCAGAGGTTCTCAGTGTGGGGGCATGTCAAAAAGTATCGAAAATGACCGATTCGATACTATCGATAAGTATCGAAAATTAAAGTATCGATAAAAGTCGATAAGTATCGATAAGTGGTATCGATACTTATCGATACTTATTTTGACATCCTTAGTCAGAATCACACTCGACTTGTTTATGAAGTTGAGAATTCTTTAATTATTTTTAGCTAAAATGAAAAAAAAAAAACACACACACACACTTCAAGTTCAGAAGTTTCAAGTTTCAAAATTTTCAATTTTAAAAAGTCAAAGAAAATCATTCAAATATAAATTTTATTGAAAAATGAATAAACTCATGAATATTTTCAATGTATGCATTAATAAAAAAATAAACTACATACTACACGGTACTTATTTAAAGAACAACTACGTAGTCGCAATAAAATAAACAGAACAAAACAAAAACGCAAACATTTCCGTGTCCGGATAACACTGATAACAATTGTGGGAATGTCATACAAGCCGAATGTTGTACCGTTACATGGCGCATACTCATCGATAACGATTACTCGTATGAAACATCGATAATACGGATGAAATTATTAATGCCAGCGCAACCGCGCGTCCGCGCCAGTCGCCTTTAATATTCCCACACATCGAGCCAACATCGTTCAATAGCAACATCGCATATTCAAACCGAAGCGTAACATATTCCACATTGTTCGTCGATTAGTAGTAATGGCAATTGTTGGCCGTCATTCACCGCCTCCGAAATAAAATATTTACGAGCGAAAAAAAAGCAACAACACTGGAAATATAAATACTCTCTCATACATTCGACGATAATCCGGCGACGCTCAATTTATACTTAATTGTCCCTAATCCAATTACACTTCGAAACTACCAAACTTGTACCAAACTGTAGCAGCGCATTGCAATGTGCGAAAATTCACACGCGCTTAATTGGCGCGTTTTAAAACTGTTTTCGTAACGCGTCTTCATTTAGTTGAATTCGTTTAACGCGAGACAATGTCCGGCCGGGCGCATTCACATGAGAATGTAAATTTCGCTCGTAAAAGTAGCCGAAACGTAATCGCTTTCCGGTTTGTTTAAATTTCGTTTTCTATTAGGGACTAACTGATTTCGTGAATTTCGTTAATTTGGGCACATTTCAAAATTCCTTTTAATTCTTCTGAAGGATGTATTGCCCTTTTCTTTGATTTCTATTAATTTTAGTTAGTTCAATATTTATTTAAAAGCGTATTTAAATACGAACTGAAATAGAATCACTTTGAAAGTATTTTTAATAAATTTGCATTCATTTGAATTTTAAGTGGCACAGCAAAGTTCAATAACTGCTGTGCGCAATGTCCCGAGTTCGATTCTCGGTGAAGATGCACAGTAAAATGAATTCTTCTATTTATCAATAGTATTAACCTCTAATATGACTAATTACATTGAAAACTAATTGAATAGAGCTAATTACCATAACAGTCGATGCTGGATAAACTCAAACAACAAAATTGAATTTTTTGATTATAATTATATTAGACTCAGTAACGAAATATGTTTGCAATCGTTGCTAAAATAATTTTCTATATCCATCGTAGAAACCTCAAGATAGATGGATCGCATTTAGTCACGTTGTTTTGTCTACAAAACTGTAGATTAAATGAGCAATAACATCACGCAATAAAATCAGCTGCGTATGTATTCTTAAGGTAGTATTTTCGTTTCTGTTAACTGAAAATTCGTTTTTATATACGCACTGAAAGTGTCATTAATGAATATGCGTTCATTTAAATGTGTTAGTTCTGACGAAATTAAATTCAATGACGAAATACGTTTGCCATCATTGCTAAAATACATTTCAACTTCTGTCGTAGAAAAGACAATTCGACATGTCTACAAGTATTGCATTTTATCATGTTCTATTGCCTGCAAAACTGAAAGTTAAATAAGAAATAAAATCGCACAATAAAATCATGTTCATATGTTCTCTTATGGCAGTCGCATCCACTAAACGCGAGCGCTCAATCTACAACTATTCAATTAGGATTTCACCCGTTACAAACTGTTCACTACGCATGCACTGCACTCACTCCAAGCACTCGGAATATGAAATACAACAATAAAATGTAATTATTTTCAATGCAAATCATTTCTAACCTCAAATTATGCTTTTTCTTACCCATATTCTGTCATTTTCAAGGCTTTTACTGTAATTTAACTAACAATAAATTGAACAGAATTTGAGGACCCGCACCCACACGTATTTGTTGCAAATTGCGATGCGTATTTCGGATGCAAGGCATCCATCTTCAGGCATATACTATGCGCATTTTAAATGTTATTAAGGACTAGCCGATTGATGAATTTCGGGAATTTGGGCAAACTTCATTCTGATTTATCTGAAGCATGTCTTTCTTTCTTATCTATTCACTTAAAATACACTTTTAAATACGTTCTGAAAAAAAAACTTGAAAGTATTATTTATGACTTTGCATTCATTTCTTGAATCTAACTTAAGTTGTCTTCGTGTATCACATTTTAACACGTTTGTTTGTTTAAAAATCTGAAATTTAAAAGAACAATAAAATCGCGCAATAAAGTATGCTTCGCATGTATTCATATGACAGTCGCATCCCAGTGTTACTGTGCTTAAGAGACAGACTGACATGCGCTCCACTCAAGCACTCTGCATATGAAATAAAGCAATGAAATCATCTTTCGCCAACGAATGGCGAAGATAAAACTTTTTAAATACAATTTAGTGTAATTATTTTCAATACAAATCATTTCTAATCTCAAATCCGGCCTCTAAACTGGTATCTTACCCGTTTTTAAACATTTTCAATGCTTTTACATTAATTAAACTAACAATAAATTAGCTTTTGGCAGCTACATAGATTTCGGAAATATAATCCAAAGAGAATTACATTTAATCACTGAACAAATTTACATATTCAACCAGACGAATTGAGAATGAACGCATTTTCAGCTTAATTATTTCTGATTGTGCGCTTGAGACGTTGGAGCAAATTGAGAGGAATAATCAGTAATCACCGTGAGTTTCATTACATTCAACGTTCAAGTATATGAAGCGAAACAATATTTTACGATTTGTTTACGATGATTACGGTTCCATTTTCGATTGTAATAACAATAACTGATGATTATATGTTTATTTAACCTATCTCTCTTTTGTTCGCGCCTGCGTTGTACAATTAAATGCCTTGGGCGTACTTAATTCTAAAGCTGTGCTGTCGTTTTAAGCGTTCTCCTTCGTAGAAAATGTTTAATTTTGAAAATACTTCCTAAAGACAGAGATTGAAGATTCCCAGCAACTTTCGCCGAAACGAAACCACAAAAACCACAAGAAATCCAACAGTTTACTTCTGTTTTAATGTCTTTCTGTCAAATTTCTCCTGCAACCAGTCATTATCTACTGAAGTGGCACCGATTTAATGAAATCTATGCGCCGAAACAAACACTAAACAGATAAGGTCGCAAACGTAAATAATTCGTAAACGTTTTTCGCTTAAATCCGCGCCGCGTGTTTTGGGTTAGTTTCTGCAATGTTGACGTTTTAATATCGGTGCGCTCTAGATAGCAAATTGGTGGGTTGCTAGTCGAAGGTTTTGGGTGTAAAACGGACCGAAACATCGTCGGAAGACAAGCTGAACGATGTAATTTGATGGGTTCGGGTAGATGCGGTGCGGCGGTCGCTGATTGTGATTTTTTTAAAAGTGGTGGATAAACGTTTCGTTTACAAAGTTGCACATTACCCCATTGTGTGCAACTTTGTAAAGAGGTATGCTATAAAAGGCTTAAAGCAATTTGTATGAGAGAGTGGAAGATAAGTAATTGTTTAGTAATATAGATTTTATGGATTTTCAAATGGTTTTAGAGTATTAAAGTTCCGTCAAAGATTTAGTAATCATTTATTTAAGGAAAGTTAGAGTTTAATTGCAGTATTAAAGTTTAATTATAGTTTTGCAATTGTTTTAAATGGTTTTTTACCGAAATTGAAGCTAGATAAATTGAAGCTTAAATAAATAGAGTATAATTTATTAAAATACAACTAGTTGTGGGTAAATTTTTTCGAGCTATTGATATGAAAAAAAACTTGTAATTATTTCTAAACGATTGTGATTACATTTCGATGTGAAATTTCGAATCAAAAACTCAATGCAAAGGCATTAAAAATACGTTCAATGTATTACATTTAATTTTTAGAAACCATATTTTAGTATAAAGTAATATAAAGAAGATAATTTTAATCAGAAAGAAGTCAAAAAGAAAAACAAAGAAGAAAGGAAAAAATCGGAAAGTTCAGTTTCCCAAAACTCGGCGAGCGCGTACACAGTTTATGTGAATTACAGAATATGTGAATTCAATCTATTGTCGCAATTGGTGACGGTTGTCGCGTGTTTGTTGCACTGGTTTTTGATGAAACTAATGTAGTACATCGCCGCTCGCAACGCTCGCGCATTCATTGTGTAAAACCAGCAATTTCTGCGTAACATGTTCGGATAAAACATAGATTGTCAACTTCCCCGTAGTATTAATTAAGTGGGTTCTACCAAAGGCGAGCGGCAAAGAGTGTATCCTTGACATGAAGAAAAAACTAAACAAAAATGTCCAACGGTTCAACATTTCATTTCTATGAATACAGTGCCATCACAATCATGTTTCGATCCCCAGTTTTTTATCATTAGAATCAGAAATTCAATGCGATTCAATTAAAAATACATTCGAAGCGAAACAATAAATTTTCAGAATTAAATTATTTTATAATAAATTAACGTAAACCAGATAATTCTTAATCGCACGTAGTCTACATACGGTCGGATTGTTAAGTGTCTAAACTCCAATGTGTTTAATATTTTAAGGGCGTACTTGGTACATATTTGTTAATTCTATCTTTTCTCGTAGTGGGCGATCCCTGTCGCGCGTTAACTGCGCGAATTTTTGATGAAATGTAAGATGTGGCCAATCACAAAACTCGAAAATTTAGTTTGTGTAATCAGCAATTTCGTCAAAACATGCCTTTATAAAACACGAATTATCAACTTCCTCGTAATGTTAATTATTTTGTTTCTACTGGTGAGGGGTGACAAAGGCTGAATCTTTAACCTGCAGAACAAACTAAACAAATATGTTGAACAGTTTCAGCAATTTTGCGGTGCTATATCTTGCACCGCAAAATTGCCGATTTTTGAATTTTGTAATTTCGGTTCTCCGCGCGTAGTCACGCATTTGATTAGCTTCATTCAACTTTTATATTCGACCCTTACAATAGGAAATTTTTGTGTAACTCATACATGCATATAATATTTTAACTATACAAATAATAGTAATGCTGGAAAATCATTTTACTCATGCTAAATGAAGAAACATCATATTCTATGAAAGAAAGTATCACAAAAAACATTTAGACACTGATAACGCGATCGAAACGTGTCTTATATTCCCACGCTAACGGCCCAGAATATTATTGAGTAAAAACATGTTGGAAACTTTATCAAACTAGAATAGACAATATCATTTAAATTTAGCTTTTAGTTTAAACTTTTAGATCACTTTTTTAAAATTAAATGTTTGAAAAAATATATTTTTATACCAAACGCAAGCCCTTACTAAATGTAAATAAATGAACTTCCTGAAATTTTAATATAAGCTAATCTTCGAAGCAATTCTACGAAACGATTATTTAATACATGTGTGAAATCTTAGAGGACTTAGTTGAAGATTTTACACATTTTTAAAATAATTAGAGCATCGGGCTTCCTACTAACAGGTGCTTTTAGCTTATATTAATTATTAACAGCGTAATATATGTAATATATATATAATATGTATCTAAATTTATTAAGTACATATATTTAGAAATAATGTAATGTAATGTAAATATATAAAATATCAATTTACCTGCAATAAGTTGAGCAACAAAAGGAAAAAGTGTAATAAATATCCATGTGACATGCTCCTACACAAAAGTCGCCACACGACACTGCACATCTTCACCGCGGCTCACACGAAACACACGTTGCAATCACCACCGTCAACCACCGATGGTCGATGGAGATCGTTCGCGAAAGAAGCCCCGTGTGTCTTCAGCAGCACCGCGACGTCGACGTTGCGAAAAGACGACGCCTCATCGCCGCCGAAACGCACTTTAAACACTATCAGCTTATTAAATTCTATCAGTCAGTCCACTAAACCAGACGACCATCCCTCCCGGAAGACAACAGAACACGCTTACACATACACGCACGACACGATGCAAATGCGGTCCAAAAAAAAAACAACACCAAACAGACAGAATAATTCACTCAAAAAAATTCTTCACTCGCCACGACGGCATGGCCAAACTGCACTGCACTGTTTTAAAAATCGTATGTCCAGTTTGTTCTGTGCGTTTGATGATAAGAAGCGAGGTTTTTGCCTGGAGTGATAGCCACTGATTCCGTCCGATAGATACAACACACAGCGAGAGCACTGCTTGGTGGTTGGCGAGATTAGCGTACGTGAGGACGTCAAATCTATGACAGGCCTGTCCCGCATGCATGCGTCGACGGCTGAGCAGATACTAAAGCAGGCAGTGGGGCCGCTCTTCTCCGGTGCGCTGTGGTTTTGCAAGCGCGACCGGTGCGATGCCTTTTGGGTTGGGGGACAGGCGAGATCCGGCGAAGGTGTGCTTCATACCGGCATGTGTGCAACAGAGAGACGCGCTGCGCTGATGGTGAGTGTGTCCTACTGTGAGCATGTGCAGAGTGGAGGTGGGCAAGCGAAAGATGTGAGGAAGTGAAGAACGCATCTCGCTGCAGGCGCTGGAAGAAGATGCTGGGAACTCGAGGACCCTTTTTCACATGTGACAATGAGCGCAAGCCGAAGAATTTCGTCGCGGCACACACATTCACCGACTTTGGTTCTCGCATCGCGAGGAATTTACTTCGAATTAAACTAAATTGACTCAAATTGATTATGATCATTATTATT